>RJWM01018474.1:0-40778 GCA_004363535.1 Dasyprocta punctata
TGATTTTATGCATGGGAAAGAAAGAAGAGAAATTTTTCGAACTGGATCAGAGCACAAGTTAACATAGTAGTTCCCAAGAAACATTAACCCATTCCCACAAAGCCAATTTTTATGCTGCGGCCTTTTCTTAGAAAATGTCCTCCTTCCATGTTTGGACTTTGTCAACAGAACATGGGTCTTTCTTTCCTTCCATGTTTGGGCTTTGTCAGCAGAACATGGGTCTTTCTTTCCTTCCATGTTTGGACTTTGTCAGCAGAACATGGCTAGAAAAGGACGTGGCAGTTGCCAAGGAGTAGAAAAGGAAGAAATGGGGAGACATTGGTTACAGGTTACAAAGTCTTAGCCATGCAAGATGAATATATGGAGATCTAAAGTACAGCATAGCAACTTTAGTTAACAATACTGTATCATATACTTGAGACTTTCTAAGAGGTGAATCTTAAGTATTCTTACCACCAAAAGAAAAACAAGACAGAAATGCTGTAGTTTGGGTCTGGATGTCATCCAAGTGTTGAGGGTTTAATTGCCAGCCTGTGGTGCTATTAAGAAGTGGTGGAACCTTTAGGAGGTGGAGCCTCATGCAAAGAAGTTAGGGCATTAGGGGCATGACTCTGCAGGGGATATTGGGCCCTGGCCCATTCCTCTATCTCTTTCCCAAAAGGTGAACAGGGTTCCTCTGCCATATGCTTCAGCCATGACATCCTGTGCTGCCACAGGCCCAAAGAAATAGGACCAAAAGACCATGGACTGAAACCTTGGAAACCATGAGCCAAAATAAAAATCTCTCCTCTTAGGTTGATTATCTCACGTATTTTGTCATAGTGCTGGAAAGTGAACTCAAGTACCTATATGAGTTGATGGATACGTTGCTTAGCCTGGTCAGGGTGACCATTTCACAATGTATACATATATTTAAACATTAAGTTGCACACCCTAAATCTATGCAATTTTCAGTTGGCGATTATCCTCAGTAAAGCTGGGGACAAACAAGCCTGTATTACGGCAGACTGGATTCTCTGGAAGTAGATTCCAAAAAGAGCTCTGAGTACAAGTAATTCTTTGAGGAGCAGGCTTAGACTATCAGACAAGTGGAACCACAGCTGCAGCCCACAGAGCTGGACTAATCTGGGGACTCAGACAGGATGATCTGCTGAATGTCCCACTCAAGCTGAGATGGCCAGACCTCTGTAGCTTCATGGAGTCACCAGGCAGGACAGCAAGTGATGGGTAAAACCTTGAGCTAAGCACAGGCCATTGCTCTAGATTGAAGAAGTCTCACCAAAACCAGTCTTGGGACTCTAGTTGAACACACTGTAGCACAGCCATCTCATTTTTCTTCTAGACTTTGGGGATATAAATACGAGGCCTGAAGCTGTAGTAACCATTTTGCCACCATACAGGGAATTGATTGAGGCAAACAAGCTCACTACCACTACCAACTCCCGCTAAACTCAACCAAACAGCCACACATGCCAGGTACAAACAACAGAAAACCTAAGCCAACTGGTACAGAGTAAGGGCTTATGACTCAGGAAATAATAAAAACAGGTGGACACCAGGATAAGTTTGATTTGGCCACTTAGTAGTTTGTCATTTTAATAACCGACACAGTTTGAGATATATATTTGTAAAACCTTGTACAAAGTAAAGTATATAGACTATGATGATCCTATTAGTCAGTGTCCTCCAGAGAAACAGAACTAATGGGATATATACAGACTGAGGGAACAGCACGTTAGAGACCGTGAGTGAGAAATCCTCTAAGTAACTCAGAGTGGGAGGACATGAGTGGTGAGACTCCAAGATCAAGAAAGAGAATGAGGTGGGAAGGTTCAGGGGTTACAGCCTCGGGGGCCTGGATGCCCAGGTCAGGACATCAGATTTCATCCTCGTCTCCTAGAGGGTTGCGGGGATCGTGACGTTCTCTGACTCAGGTACTAAGAGCAGCACTCTGGCTGCTGTGGGAACAGGCTGGGGGCCGAGGGGAATCAGGGAGCCGAGGAGGAGCCTATTTTGGTAGCTCGGGAGGCACACGGTGGGGGCCGAGCCAGGGTGGTGGTGGTGGAGGTGGTGAGAAGGGTTGGAATCTGGATTCGTTCTGACAGCAGTCCTGACGGGGGGTTCCCAGCAGATTGACTGTGGGAGTGGGAGGAGGAGAGGTAGAGATGACTCAGGGTTTGGGCCAGAGCCCCGGGGACAGTAATGCCATCTGGGCCTGGGGATATACACGTCCTGATTGGGCTTAGATGTTGGAACTGGAGGTGTCTGTGGGCGCCTGGCAGAGGTGGGCACCGGTGTGTCTCTGGGGCAGGCCTGGGGATGGGAACGTGGCAGTCCCAGGCACAGAGGCTGAAATTAAGCTGCAAGATTAGCGAAAGTCAGGGGCAGGATGGAGCCAGAACAGCCCAAGCTGAAGTAAGGGAGAAGAACAATGCATGACAGAGGACAGTACAGTGAACAGGGACCTGGAAAACAGGGCATGAAATAGTATCCCCCAGATTCACAGCCACCCAGGACCTCAGGAGACCGTATGTGGAACTAGGGCATTCACCAGTGTAATTAGTTAAGAGGAGATCATGCTGCATAAGGGGAACCCTAACCAATGGCTGAAGACCTTACAAAAAAAGAAGAGGCTCTGTCATCCCAGAACACTGGGAGGCTGAGGCAGGAGGATAGCAAGTCAAGCAACATAGTCAAGCAACTGCACCAACATAGTGACTCTCTGAGACCCTATCTCAAAATAAAAAATAATGAAAGGGCTGGGGATGCAACCCAGTGTGAAGGCCCTGGGTTTGATCCCCTGTACTGAGAAACAAAAAAGAGAGATGACACACAGCGGGACACAGAGTAGGCCACGTGAAGACAGAGATGAGAGCCATCATCTACAAGGGACACCTGGGGACACCAGAGGCCAGAGGAGGCCAGAAAGGATCTTCCCCTTGGGCCTCCAGGGGGAGCATCACCCCACCAGCATGGCGAGTTGGCACTTCTGGCCTCCAGAACTGAGAAAGCTTTGCTGTTGTTGAAAGCCGCTAGATGTCCAGGGGAGTCAGGATTTGAGCTCCTTTCCAGGGCCACCTTCCTGACTCAGCCATCTCCCTACCCGACCAACAAGTTCGATAGTGTCAGGAGAGGCGCCAGTCATTCACTCCTCCCTACTAGGTGGGGTCATGATTTGTGAAACTCACCGGGGGGGGAAGCCACGGATGCTCACAGGGAAGGACAGGGCAACTGGAAAGAGTCATCAGGAAGGGCATTATGGGGCTGTGCGGAGGGGTCCCAGCTTTTGGTACCTGGGGACACAACTCCCCACATACTCATAAGTTTGACAGTTTGGCATGTAGAGAAATTGGAATTTCAGATAAACAACAAATAATTTTTTAGTATAAGTATGTGCTAAATATTGCATGGGACACACTTACACTGCAAAACAGCCTCTGCTGATCTGAATTCAGCTTTAGCCAGGCACTCAGTGGTTTTATTTGCTAATCTAGTGAACTTTCCCACCCTCAGAAAATACTTGCTTCTCTACCAAGGGATATGGCCTGGTTCAAACCAGTCATGCCAAGAAGCCACCGGGCACTGTCTGGTTCAGGCAGATGCCAAGTCACCCCCTCCCTCCCTGCCTCTCATCACCCCCGCATCTTAGTTTCTCGTCATCTGTGTGTAGAATATGCTTTCCCATCCTACCTACATCTCCCCGGAAGAGGAATCAATAACAATTTTAGAGAGAAAATGTAATTGTCATGGAAAAAAATGGAGTGAATTCAGAGTTCATTAGACAAGTTAATCAGATTGTCCAGCCGTGTTCTGCCACTTCTGGGAGTCGTCTGGCAGCCACTTAGTGCTGTTCTGGATGGGGTGACTCTGAGGTCAGCATGGAGACACCCAGGGAGCAGGACAGAGGTCCTGACAGGGCCCCGAGGAGCTCTAGGGATTGTCACCCACACCCAGGCAGAGGTAGCTTTGGTCAGGACCACTCATCTGCTCTCTTGGGCTTTTTTCATGGATCTACACACATAGAGCAAAAAGACCATCATGGACTAAAGGTGATCAGGTCTGCCACTTACCCAGGTGACTGAGGGGTGGCCAGAACTGTCCCACCCCCTCCCACTGGTTGATCCCTTCCTATGAAGAGTGACAAGGTCTCAGGAGAGGCAATAACTCGGGACGTGCCTTCCTCACATTTCCATGGCCCAAGCTCCCTGGAAAGCCTGACACCAGGGCCAGAAATCTCACATGTTCCCTGGGGTCCCTGCACTGGGATTCTTGGGAAATCACTCTCAGTGGACAGATGCAGGCCAGCCTTATGTGGCCACATAGTCACTCAGACAGCTTGTCTGTGGCTTCCATTTCCTCTCATCTGGAGATGCCTGAGCTTAGGCTTCCAGGACACAAGAACTCGGTCACCCAGGAAGCAGAGATGAGGAAAGCAAGAGCTGTGACAAGTGGTTCCCACCAGGGACTGAGGCTTGGGACTGACCCACCGCAGCTGTATGCTATGGTTTACAGCTAGGATGTCCCCCCAAAGTGTCATGTGTTCGGAAGTGGGGCATGGGAAGGTGATGAGGTCAGGAGGTGCTATGTTCATTAGTGGACTGATTCATTAATGAATTTAGAGCTGACTTGCTATTAGAAGGTGGGGTCTGCATGTTCAAATACGGCACGGTTTCTCTGGTGTGAGAAAGCGAAAGTGTAAATAAGGACCAAAATGTATCATAGATATTGTGAAACAGGAAGAAAATATTCAAACAGGGAGGGGAACGAGGGAGAGGGGAGGGGGACAGGAAAGAAGGGGAAAAGGAAGAAAAAAGAGAATAGAAGGAAAAAATGGAACAAAGCATTTATAAATAAGGAGGGAAAGCGGGGTTGCAGGGAGAGGAGAGGAACAGGATAAAAAAGAAAAATCAAATTAGATCATGTCAAGCTATGAATTCCCTATGATGAATGTGATCATAGGGAATCTATGTGTATCTAAAATGTACCAATAAAATTAATTTTTTAGAAAAAAGAAGGTGGGGTCTGGTAGGAGACCAGGTCCCTGGGGACACAGTTTGGAAGGGTGCGTCTCCCTCCACATTTCCTCCTTTCTCTCTGTTTCCTGGCCACCATGAGGTGAACAACTTGCACCTGCCCCACTCCTCCACCATGATGTTTTTGCCTAGGAGCCTGCTAACCATGGACTGAACCCTCTGAAAAATACAAGCCAAACTAAATCTCTCCTCTTTTTAGCTGTGGGTGCCAAGTATTATGTCCCATCATGGAAAGTGACAAATATACCAGTTATTTACCTTCCAGTGCTCATGCCACTGGGGCTGAGGCAGTTCCAGCATGTCAAGTCCCTGAGAGGACTGAGCAGGCTCCAGGGACCCCGGGGAGACTGAGAGACACCAGGCCTTGAGAAGGAAACTATGGGTGAGGCCAGGAGTTGCAGCAAAACTTGGGGTCAGGCTGCAGTGACCTGGGGTCTAGGGCTGGCTTCCCTGGCCCCTGTGACTATCAGGGAAAAAGTGCACAGCACAGAGACACTAGGGAGGCAGGCCCCACAGATTCTGAGGTTCCTGAGCCTCACCTTCAAAGCTTCCTCCAAATGGCAGTGGGTGCTGTGGTGGTCAGTATGCAGGGTGTCCCCAAAAGGCTGACTGTGGGGAAGGTTTGGTTGCTGAAGACCCTTGTGGAAATGACCACATCATGAAGACTCTGACTCCATCATGGGAGGAGCCACTGATGGCACCACAATGAGATGCCCTTCGTGGGCGGGATGGAGGCAGGAGGCGGGGCCTAGTGAAGAGAGTGGGCCATGAGATCCTGGGGACTTGGGCTGATCCCTGGCTCCTGCTCCTCAGGCGCTTTCCTGTTCTCACTGCCTCTGGCTGCTACCACACCCTCCTTTCTCCACCACACCCTTCTGCCTCACTTCAGGCCCACAGCAGACCATGAGCCAAAACCAACCTCTCTTCCTCTACATTGTTTTTCTCAGGTATTTGGTCACAGTGAAGAAAAGCTGACTGATACAAGAGTTATAAATATCATAAAGCAGGAGATACAAAATTGAGGGATGAAGGGGGTCACCACCAAAGACATAAGCACAAAAGGTTCTCTTTAGGAAGATGACACTCCAGCTAAGAACAAAAGGCAAGTAGGAGCCAATCAGCAAAGAGTGTGTGCAAAGGCCCTGGGGCTTGATACATGTGGATAGTTTGGGGGAGGAGAAAGGTCCTTGGAACACAGTGAGGGAAAGGAATGAGAAGCTAAAGGGTAGGGTGGGGTCTGGGGCATGCAGAGCTTTGTGTGTTTTGTACAGAGACAAATTGTATTTGCAGCATGATGAGCAATCATGGTAGACTTTCCACATGGAGGTGACATGATTGATCTTAAAAGTGGATTGAAGGGGAACTGCTGAGCAAGTGACCGGGGAGAGGGGACATGGTCAGCTTTGTACAGGACCAGCTGAGGGAGCAAAAGGAGACTAATATCCCTTCCTTTAGAGGACCTGCTGTACACCAATGAATAGTCTCACACCTTGAAGTGGATGCTGTTTCCACTCTTCAGAATTAGAAACTGAGGTTCAGAGCAGTTGACAAACCATTGCCATGGATGGTCAGGACTCAAGTTCAAGTCCAACACCATGCTCCATCCACGCTAATTGTTCTCTCCCTATCTTTCCACAGTGTCAGCACTGCCACTGGGATTGTCAAGGACTTTGGAGATTCCCGCTATAGACAGTAGGAGTGCTGTTCACCCTGTGTCTCCTGGTCCCTTGATCTGAAATACCCAGATTTCTGCTCTAGGATTCCTTCCTACCTCATCTCAGAGACGAGGTCTGGTTGGTCTGAGTGAATCCATTAAATTCTGCTAGTCCAGCCATAGAGATTGTGACTTTCTCAGGTAGGGTGGAGTGCAAGCAGAGTTTCTACAGTGGTGGAGAGGAATTTGCCTCACAGCTGTGGCAGCCACTTTGTGACCGTGAGGGCAGCCACCACTGACTGGTAAGGCAGAGTAGAGAGACAGAAGATACTGTGACTTCACTGTTGCCCAATAGCTGATGTGAACCCCCTTTGAAGCTCACCATCTCAGGATTTTTTTTTTTTGAGCTAATAAAGACCTTTTTTTTGTTTAAGGAAGTGTGAGTGAGGTAGTGAGATTTCTGCTCCTCACAATTTTAAAGGAGCTCTAGCTGATGTGCTCTTTTAGTTCTGCTTTTTTCTCTTTTGGAGGAAGGGACTGACACCCCCTCTCGCCCACCGGGTGGAACAACTTGCCCAAGGTCTCCCTGCAAGTCTATAACTCCCAGGCCAGCACTGCCTGTGGGTCTCAGCAGCCCATGAAGACATCTATAGGGACACACGAGGACCCTCATCCCCACCCCAGGCCTCTGCCAGTGAAGCATCTCCAAGATACTAGTATCCACCAGGATGAGTTTGTGTGCATCCTTCTCACTCTGGAGATGAGGGCACATGACTAACTACTGGCTCTCTAGGGTCTTGGCTACAGCCTGAGCTTTCTGGGTGTCCTGGGGCACCTTGGCTTGGGAGATTGTCTGGCTTGCAAGCAGACCACAGAGAGAGCATCACACAGCCCCGGCACGCATCCTCAGCTGGGTGGGAGCTGGGAAGAGGGGCTAAGCCAGCTCAGACCCTGGAGGTCACTTGTGACCCTTGTGTCAAAGGGTTACACCCTCTGGCACTCTGCAGAGTTGGACTCCATCTGCCCAGGAAAAGGTAGAAACTGGTGTCAGGGGTGAACAGGGAGGACAGGGGACACATGGCTTCTCCTGGTGACCTGCATGGCTGTCCTCCTGCCCTGCACACTCTACATGCAGACCCAGCATAGGAGGCCCTCAGCAGCCCCTGGTCAGAGGCCGGGAAGGGTTAATCAGAGCAATGCTCTGAATCACAGAGAGAGACATTTTCAAAGCTTTGATAAATAAATTACCACTCATGTTTAATTCAGGGCCCCCACTGCCTGCAGAGAACACAGGGAAGAGGCAATCTTCGCATTAGAACAGCTCCAAAGGGCTCTGGCCCCTCCCCAGGGTGCTTGCAGCCTCTCCCCCTGTCTTGCCTGAACCCTGACCCTCCGAGGACAAACCCAAGACAAAATGCAGGCTCCTTACGTGCAGGCACCCCATGAGAAAGTGTCCTCCACAAGCAAAACCTGGACTCCTTGGATGCCCTGCTGCTTTTCTAGAACCTAGAACAGCACCAGGCATATTGTAGGTACTGAATAAGTAACTGTATGTTGAAGTGGGAGGACAGTGTATTAGTATGTTTTCTGTTGCTCTAATGAAATACCTGAGGCCGGATACTTTATAAAGAGAAAGAGTTTACTGAGCTCACATTCTGGTAATTACCAGTTTTTGCAAGGCTCTGCAGCTACATGAAACACAGTAGGTGGCATCATGGTGGGAGTGCATGGCAGGGGGTGTTCACATAACCAGACAGGATTCGGGGACTGGGCACACTGGCGAGGGAACAAAGCAGAGTCCCATGAGAACTACGCTGACCTCTTCCAAAGGTGATGTCCCCAGTGACTTAATGACCTCCCACCAGACCCACTTTGGAAAGGTTCCACCACCTCCAAAACTGCCACATGGGGCACCAAGGTCTCAACACATGAGCATTTGGAGGACTCACTTAAACCATATCCAAACCATAGTAGCAAGAATGTCCCCACCCTTTCCCAGGGGGACTTTTCTAGGCTAACTGCCTCCACTTTTCCTTAAAGCAGGAAGCTGAGGTCCTGGTTGGCACCATGCAGTTCTCTGAGTCTAGCATTTCTGGGAGCACAACACCTGACGATTCACACTGACCAGAGCCTGCAGTGCAAAACAGCTCCACACAGTACACTGTGTGGATGGACCGTCCCATGTAGTCCTCACCAGAGCCCATTTTACAGATGAGCAAAGCTCCTAAAGATAAAATCAGGCTTCCTGGGTGGTACCATATTAGGCATCTTTCCATTGGTGACACAAAATACCCAATATATACAACATGAAGAAGAGGTTTATTTTGGCTCACTGTTGTAGAGATTCCAGTCCATGGTTGACTAGTTCCAAGGCAAAAGCATGGCAGGAGGGTATGGCAGAGGAAAGCTGCTCATCTCCTGGCAGTTGGGAAGCAGAAAGAAATGGGAAGAGCCAGAGGAAGGGGCCAGGGGCCAGATATAGTCACTGAGGTCACAGCCCCATGACCCACTTTCTCCAAGTAGGCCCCCCTCCTAAGAGCCCATTCAGTAATGAACTCATCAATGGGTCAATCAGTTACCCCTCCAGAAATGTCCTGCACCAATCAAGCTGATAATCAAGGTAAACTCACAGGCACTGTCTGTAAGTGCAGTGGAGCAGCACCTGGACCCTGACCCAGTGCTTCTGTCACTCTGAGTCACCCTTCTGGGAGAGGAGAGCTTTTTATAACACAGGGTGAGGCAAAGTGTGACTTAGCACACACCTCAGCAACCCAGCTTTCTGAAATCCCAAGCAGCAAAAATCAAGTTTAGTGATACAAGAAAGATCAACTCTTCTCCTGTGGGCTGAGATCAAAATAAATTCTGAATCAATATTTTGGACTGGAAGCCTGTTCTTCAGTATTTGCCAAAAACAGATCTCAGTCCCAGTATAGCACTCGTTTATGAGTGGGTCTAGGTGCTGGCATTCAGCAGAATTTATGTGACTTAATCTTCTCAGCAAGACCATGCAGCGGATATTTTTAATCATCTCCATTTTCCCTGCTAGAAAATTGAGGCTCCAAAAGGCTGAGCAATCCAATCACCCTGCTCAGAGGCATTGGAGTCAGGAACTAACCCCTGACCTTAGAATCCTGTTCTTTGTACTGAAAACTCACAGCTAGTGGATTGGTCCTCCTCCTCCTCATTATTGTCATCGCTAACTTTAATGAGTACTTACTATGTTTTGGGCCTTGTCTTTAGCATTTATGACTATTAACATGTTGGCTCCTAATTCCAACTGGAGGAGTCAAATACCATTTTTTGTTTCCATTTTGAGGGTGAAGAAATTAAAGTCCAGGTGATTAGAGAAGTGTTTTTAGATGTAGGTTTTATTTGAGTTTAGACACAAAGATCAGGAGATGATGAACACTGTGAAGGCCCCTGATGTGGGGTTCAGGAGGCCACATGGGAAAGCACAGGGTCCGTCAGAACAAGGGTATTTAGTGGGATTAAGGTTATGGGAAGGCAGGGCAGCAGGTGCAGGATTGGCTGGTTTGAACAATTTGGGGTCTCTGGGCCTTCAGCACTATCCTAGCTGTCTGGCACTGAAGTAGAATAAACAAATAAAGACAGATAGAAGGGAGACAAGGAAAATTATAATATTAAAATCGTACCTAAGAAAAACTGCAGCTTCCAGACACAAAATTATTCAAGCTTTTTTTCCCCTCCCCTCCTAGGATAAATTTTTAAGGGTCTTGAAGACAATAAACCTACAAACTAGGCTCTGGGCCTGGGCCCGCCACCCCCACCCTCCGGGGGCCACTATTAGGAGAGCAGATCTCAGCTTCAAGCACATGCAAATGCTTTGCACTGTGTCACAGCCCACCAAACAGGCAAACCTCAGACACTAGAGTACACGTCCTGGATAACGCATCTTAGGGACACCCTGAGTCCCCATCAAAACACCCAGCTCCAGGTCACAACGCACCTTTCTCACTCTATCTCTTTGACTGTGTACTTTCAAATTTTTCCCTAATAAATCTTTATACCTCTTGCTGATGCATGCTGAAAATTCTTTTCCTGTGATGGAAGTCAGCAGACCAGCAGCCTGCTCCATGGATGACCTGAGTTGAGATTCCCCCATCAACTCTTTGGGGATCTCCTTGGGCCCTGTCCTGTGACAACCTGGCCCTAGGGTGAGTAGGGCAGGGGACAGTGGCCCAGAGTGTGAAGGCTCTTGAAGGAGGCTACTGCGGAGTAGGCTCGGGATGGGAAGTCTGTGGGGTGCAGTGTCCCTCGGCCACTCTGTCGCTGTGTCCAGGAATGAGCTGAGCCTGACAGCTACCTCGCCGTGTCAGCAAAGCCCCAGATGTCAAAGCTCTGGAAATGCTTGGTCCATAAAGAAACTCACCCAGTGTCACTCAAAACAGGACTGGAAGCCTAGATAAGTTTGTTTCAGAACCCTTCACCCTAACACAATGAGATTTTTCTCTCTGCAACAAAAAACTTGTCAATCCACGTGAGAACCCTGGAGAAGTTATTGCAAATATCACCACCATAGGAGCAAATATGAACCCAGGTCTAAATCGCTGTCCATACTGGGACTGAGAGTATGGGTGCAGTGGGAAGGAGCCAGGATTGCTGTTTGCAGCTGTCCCCAGCCATATGGAGACCCCAAAAGGAGTGTCAGGGGCCAACCTCAACGCTGACTGTAATTGTTATTTCCTTTCCAGCCCCTATCCCCATACTGGGGGTCAAACCCAGGGCCTTGGCACAGCTTCACCCCGTTATTCTCCCCTTCCCCACCCTGCCACACACATGCTCTTCTTTTTTCTTTTAAAACAGGTTTTCACTAAGTCATCCAAACTAGGCTCAAATTTAGTGATCCTCCTGCCTCAGCCTCCCAGAGTGCTGGGATTACAGGGTTGCTTCATCATACTCAACTGTGCTGTTATTCCTGTCTTCCAGATATCCAGCAACTCACAATAGCACCTCGACTCCCCCATCACCAAGGGCTCAAATTGGTGGTGACCGGCAGTATCCTGAGTGTGCTGTGACACTGGAGTTCCTGTTCCTACACCTGCATGATTTGGGACAGGCAGAAGGGATGGCGCAGCACAGTGTCAATAGCAGCATCTGCTGGCGTCTCCAGGGAGGAAAGATCTCCTTTTGTTTCACATTAAGTCATTAAAACAGCAGAAAAAGAAAAGGGACTTTAATTTCCCCACCATATGCAGGCAATATCTGAATGCTGGGGTCCCAAGGGAAATAGGCCCGGCTTCCCTGACAGGTGTGTGTGTCTGCCAAGCACTGGAATCCACTGTCCCCTGCAGGAAGATTTCAGGAGCCAGAGCCATCTGCTCAATCCCTGTGCCTGGACCAGGCCTTGCTTAGATCCTTGAGAGTAGGGCTGGGATTTGCACACACTTAGCAAGCATGAGGCCTCTTGTTCATCCCCAGCACCGAATCAATCTGTCAGTCAATCAATCATTCAAGAAACCCCCTCCCTTTCTGTTTTTTTTTTTTTTTTTAGCTAAGGTCTCACTGTGTAGCCCAGGTTGGCCTTGAACTCTCTGTGATCCCCCTAACTCAGACTCCTGAGGACTGGTTTTATAGGCACGTGCTACTGTACCCAGCCTCAAGATCCCTTTTTTGAGGCTGTGGTCATTTCCCTAAACTTGTCACCAAGGTCCTAGTCCTGAACTGGAGACTCCAGAGCTGTCTAGCACGATGCTGCCCAGAGCCAGCCTGGAGGTCCCTTCATCATCTGTGGGAAGCAAATAAGGCTTTGAGTCCTGCACTTCAGGTTGGAAACAAGAACTCCAACTAACTGACTGCAACCCCTAAATAGCCCCTGTGACTCTGGTCAAGAGACATAACCTCTCTGGGCCTCAGTGGCCTCATTGTAAAGTGGGGCAGGAAGCAGCATGCAAAATTTCTGAGTTGCCCATGCTGTGATTAAACCTGCCATCTTCCTGCCTCAGCCTCCCAGCATGATAGGATTACAGGTGTGTACCACCACACTGGGCGAAGGAGGTCATTTTTACTACATTAAGAACAAAGCCTTTGAGCAAAGCTTCATCCTCACTTGCAGCGACCACCCTAGCCCTGACTGGAATTTGGGATGATTTTATTATTAGTATGTAATAGTCAGGTTAAGACAGGTTCTGCTGCAGTAATAAACAACTCCCAAATCTCATGGCTTTGCCCCTGCTGATGTTTAGTTATTGTTCACACAAATCCTGCTGCTGGTTCGGGTGACGATCTGGGTCACCTGTCCTCTAGGGGACACCCTAACAATCCACACATCTGTGCCTCATGGGAGGAGGCAGCTGCAATACCCCTGGATTCAGATGGCAAAGAGAGCCAGGTGCCGGGAACTGCAGCGATGCCTCCCATGGGGAAAACATCAAGGCTGCAGCTGGCTTCCTGGCGGTGGCCGGGGGTGGGGGAAACACACAATCGCCACCAGGGACTGTGCTCAGCATAGGCTATGCGTTCTAGACCAGTCCTCAGCTGTCTTGCCATGCAGGAATCAGTTCCATACCCATAGCACAGACTGGGAAACTCAGGCTCCAGAAAATGAGCCACTCAGCTGGCGCCACATTCCAGGTGAACCACACTGATGGAGCAGAGAGGAGGGGATAGTCCCCAAGCTTCTTGGGTCACAGGCAACAACTTTGTGTTTCTTGACTTTTCCCAGACCTGGCTGGGACTAGACTGCATCATTCTATTTGCTGAGAAATCTGCCAGACTTTCCCAATGTCTTAGGGTCTAGGTATGGCAGAAATCATGGTACTGCCTCAGTTTCCCCAAACCAGCAGAAAGAGGGTGATGAAAGCTGTCTGAGAGGGCACAGACCCAAATCACAAGATTTCTGGGCCAGCAGTGCCCTAGGCAAAAGCCACCCCCCGCCCACTCCTGTGAGAAGCAGTTACTCTGCAGGGACTTCACAATCTTTGACCCAGGATTGATATTATCGGTCCACTGAGGAAATGCTCATTGCTGCGCCTGGAACTCTTGGGATGCTCTGGGATGCTTTGAGGGTCAGAATCTCTGGCTCTCAATAACTGGCTCCATTCAAATGTTGTTTCTCAAAGCCCCTACATTGATGAGCAGCCTCAAAATCAGGCAACACACAGACTCTGGAGGTCACTCACTTCTGATGCTGTTTGCCCATGAGAAGCCAAAAGAAACCAACACATGGTACACTAAATACGTTTATTTGCCTCATGAGGGAAGGCAGCTCACTGATGGCACTGTTGTCATCCAGATACTTCTACTTCCTTCTCTGACATCCTCTTGTGGCTTTGACCTCATGACCACAGGATGATTGCTGTGCCTCCAAGTGTTACATTAATATCTCAGGCAGAATAAAGGAAAAAAAATTGAACGACTGAATCTGCTCCAAGAGCCTCCACCTGGTCCTTTGTGTTTACGTGTGATGGCCAAAACTGGTCACTTGGCCACATCAATCTACAAGGAAGTCCAGCAAGTCATAGTTTAGCTTTCCAGCCTCTTTAAAGTAAGAAAGCAAGGGGAAGGAGGTAGGGAATGGCTTTGGGCATATGGTTCTCACTGTCTCCCAGAGACAGGCAGCTCTGGCAACATGATTTTGAATGTGACCTTGCACAAGGTATTTATTTGAATTTCAGTTTATTCATTTGAAAAATGAGAATAATAAGAGTCTTTCCCTCCCTGGGTTGCAGTGCCTGGAATATAGTGAGTATTTAATAAACAGTAAATATCATTATCATTATTATAATGGGGAAACAATATTTACATAAAAAGGCAGGCAGCAGGCCCAGTTCATGTATTTCTGGAAAATTACTGAACTATCCCAAATTACATAGAAATGTATTCCAAAAATCCCTGCAGAGGTAGCTTGGGGTTTTACCAGAGGAGAGCGGGGAGCGCTCACCCGCTTTCCTGCAGAGATACAGGCGGGGCGGAGGAGGTGAGCTGAGCTAAGAGTCCTGGCCATGCAGCCAGTGACTCTGGAGGGGTCAGCGAGCTTGGGGGCTTTGCAGAACTAGGATCACTGAGACCCACCCTCCTCCTGGTGGAGCTGGATCCTCTCCTGTTTTGCCCACCTGGAGATGCATTATCTTTATATTTTGGGCAGTATTGGAGATTGAACCCTGGACCTTCACACTGAGCTACATCTCCAGCCATTTTTTGTTTTTTATTTTGAGACAGGGTCTCAAAGTTGCCCTGGCTGGGTTCAAATTTGTGATGGTCCTGCCTCAGCCTCCCAGGGTCCTGGGATTACAGGTGTGCGCCACCATGCTCAGCTCCCAACATCCTGTAGAAGCAGCAGCTGTAGCACCTGAGGGCCAAGAGGGCCACTTGGACTGGTGTGCTCTCTGGGACAGCACAGGCACTTCAGGAATGGACAGGAGATGGCAGGTGCTCCTCCAGCTGCCACCTGCAATGCTGTCGAGTCAGCCTGAACACCTGGGCCAGCCACTGTCTGCACAGGTCCTCCTTCTGCCCCCTCTGCTGCAGCATCCCATGCTCCAGCAGCAGGAAGGCCTGGGAGTTTCAGGGCAGGGTGTCCTGGCTGGTGAGGTTATTCGTGTATATGGAGCATACATGGAGCACCAGCTGTATGCACTGTCTTGGGCCAGGCAGGGTCAAGGCCTTGCCTGTGGATACCATCAGGATTGTGCATGCCCTCCTTAGTTGTCATTGAAAATCCATTGATGAGAGAGAGACAGAGAGAGACAGACAGAGACAGAGAGACAGAGAGAGAGAGAGGGAGGAGGGGAAGTTAGATGAGAACTGTTGGTGTCCCAATGGCAAATCTAGACAGACTCCAAACAGTTAGCTGTCTTAGCGAATCTGCTTCCCTAGACAGAATTGAGTCTGGGAAGGAGAGAGGAGGACTGCTGCCTAACACACAGTTGTCCTCCTCTTGAGGCCCCCATGCCATGCTGGGCTTGGGGACAAGTCTTCATCCGCCTATCCCTCCTCATTCCAGCTCCCTGATATGACTCGTTCACTTCAGCCTATGCTCATTTCTGCCTCAGGGCCTTTGCATCTGTTGTTCCCTTAGACAGGAATGTTCTTCCCCCCAGATCCTTGCACAGCTGTTCCCTGGTCACACCTCTTAACACAGAGTGATCACCCAGGTGGCCTTCATCCCTTGTGCCTGTCTTGTATTTCATTCTTTAACAGCATTTATCTTGACCTTGCCTCTTTTTACCCTTCTCCTCACATGAATGGGCAGGTGTTAAACCCTCAGTACCTGGAGAAAAACCACACTGTATACTGGGTGCTCAGTAGACATTACTGGGTGAGTAAAAGAACCCCACCTTACAGATGATCTAGCAAAAGCCCAGGGGCAAACATGTCAAAATATGTACAGTGAGTGTGTTCACCTGTTTTCTGTTGCTGTGACACAATATCTGAGTCTGGACAGCATATAGAGAAAAGAGGTTGACTCAGCTCACAATTTTGGAGGCCAAGGGCCCAAGCCAGGTGACCCATCTGTTTGGCTCTGGTGAGGATCTCATGGGAGATGGCATTGCCAAGGTGGGAGTGTGTGTGGAAGAGAGATCACATGCGAGATAGGCAGCCAGACAGCGGGGAGGGTGTCTTGCTCTTTACGAAAACCCTATCCCAGGACTCACTCCTCCAACCCAGCATTAATCTCCTCTAAGGCCAGAGCTGCCGAGAACCTAACATCTCATCCATAGCCCATGTGTGCTGAGCAGTGTGATAGGTTGTTGAGAAGCTGAAGGAACCAATCGGAAATGGCTCATGAGAGATAGGGGTTATCAAGACTCACAGGCACCGAGTGAGAAGTAGGGTTAGGTGTGATTTAGTAAAGAGGGAGGGTTCACAAGAAGCGCAGAGCGCCCGCAGCACTTGCTGGCAGGTCCACGAGGGCTGCATATTCTTCAACAGTGCTGCTGGTTGAAAGACTGGTGTGGTGGCACACATCTGCAATCCCAGCACTCTAGGAGGCTGAGGCAGGAGGATTGCAAGTTTGAGCCCATCTTAGGCAGCTTGGTGAGTTCCTGAGTCAAAATAAGAAATAAAAATGGGCTGGGATGTAGCTCAGTGTGAAGGCCCTGAGTTCAATCCCAATGAAAGAGAGAGAGAGAGAGAGAGAGAGAGAGAGAGATGTGTGTGTGTATATGTGTGTGTGTGTGTGTGCGTGCGTGCGCCCGTGTGCGCCTGGCAAATCCCAAGGGAGACGCGAACTGAGCAACAGCATTGCTAAGCAAAACCCCCGAGGGACACGTACCTGACAACAGCACGTTGAGCGGCAGCCAGGTAGATGCGCCTCTCAGCAGCGGGTTCGGCAGGGAGGGGCTCTGTAGTCAACCCCGTATTGGGGACATCAGTAGCTTGCTTTGCCCCATTGTGTGGCCAGGCTGCAAGGGCGCTGACTCGGCAGTGGGCAGGAAGCCCGTGGTTAGCCCTGCCTGCCGGCGCACCTCAGACAATGCTTTTCTGCACGCTCCCATCCCTGTCCGCTGGCAACATTCCCTGGCCTTGGGAATGTGAGAAAAGGGGGCATTGTAGGGACATGGTGCACCTTTTTTATGTCCTGATTTTCTTCAGAGGCAGATACCCTGGCTACCTCCCACTGAGGCCCCATTTCTTACACCCCACCCCATCAGAGCACCTCCCCCAGCACACAAGCCTTTGGAAGACAAGCCACACCCGAACCCCAGCACCGGGCAGCAAGGTCGCAGTCCTGGTCTGCTGTGCTCCTTGCCTCTCGCCTGGCCTCCCCGGCAAACACGCCAGGTCTCTGCACTCACTCCTCTTCTCCCCTCCCCGGGGCCTCTCTCCCACAGGGAGGCCCTCTGCTCTGGGACAGGGAAGGGAGGCAGAGCTGCTTAACCTGGTACATAAGCCACTTACTTCTCTGTGCCTCAGTTTCCCCTCCTGTGAACTGGGTATGTAGTGATATTACCTATCTTAGAGTCTAGATAAGTGTTCATGAGCCCAGACACGCAGAATCTTGGAGCCAAGTCTGACATGGTGGCCCCATGATCAGGCATCGCTGCTATCAGGACAGTCTCTACTCCCAGCCACGAGGTCCCTCAGTGTCTTCCACACTCAGCGCCACTGCTCCTGTCAGTCACAATCCTGAGGCGGACAAGTTGTGTCCCCCATGGGGGCATCTTTCTCCTTCCTCTTCCCTCAGCAAACTCCTATCCAAGGCCAGCTCCTCTGAGGAGCCTTCCTAGATCCCCAGGCCGAGGCGCTCAAGAGTCCCAGTACCAAGCATGGTGACGTTCTAAGCAAGGCTGTGAAGAGGCCACACAGTGAGGAACCCACTTAGTAACTCAGAGTTAACCATGAGTCTTCCAGTCCTCTCATCACAGCAGTCTCCAGAGAGACCCCAATTCGGAGCCACTGGGTTGCATCGCTCCCCAATTCCTGATCTGCAGTGGGGAGGCTAGGATTGCAATGATCCTCCATTAGTGACAGATACTCACACACCACACACTCATAAGGCAGCCTTGCCCTCGGATGGGGGCCCTGGGAGCTGAGTCCTTCGAAGCTTCTGGGGTCCCCAGGTAGAATTCATCTCCAGCTGCACTCCCTTTCTTATTTCACTCCCCGCCTGGTTCCTCTCAAATCAACCTCAGGTCTCTAATTCCTGTCTGGGGCTGGTTAGCGGAAGGTCCAACCAAGAGTGGGCAGATGGGCGGGGCTCCACCGCACACCCAGTTCCTGCCTGAGTGCCATGGACGTGGATGTCCACTGAGGTCTGCTGGGGCCTGGCTGTGGCTTCTGCTTGGGGAACATCTGGACCCTGCTTATCCAGCTCCAGAGAGCCTGAGTGCTTGTCCCAGTTCCTCCTCCAAGGCTCAGAAAATTTGCTTCCTTCTGGAATTGCTCCCTGAACCAAAGATCAGCACAGATGCCTGAGGATCCCAGGCTCGTCCCTTCCCACCAGCTCCCATCTGGAGATCTCGAGCTCCTCTGCAACTTCTAGAAGCCACCCCCATCCTCTCTGCAGCTGCTCAGCAAAGAACCTCTGGATGGATTAATTTCCAGAAGTACATGGATGCCGCCACAAGCAGCATATGCATGCTTTTATAAATGGGCCTGAATTCATTCAGGGGCACTCAAAGTGTCATCTGGGGCCTTGGCTTCAGGTACTTTTACAAAAGGGATTCACAGGGAATAAGGTTGGGACCCCCAGTCCAACGGAGGCCAAGAAACCAGGGCAATGATGATTTGTGCAGTGACTATCACTGCGGGCAGGGCCAGGTCAGGAAGCAGATTGGAGGTGAGGGAGGGGACTCCCAGTCCATGCCTCTCCCTGCAATGTCCCAGTTTTCCAGAAAGGCTGAGACTACAAATAAAAATCGTGCTATCAGACCTGGGGCCTGAATTTTGTTCTGAAAATGAAGTCACCAGGACCTTAGTGCTATCTACATTGGCTGTCTGTCCGCTCAGGATCCACTCCCTCCCTTGGCCATGGCTGTTGACCTCCATACCTGTGATCTGGGGAGCTCCTAGCTGGGAAGGGCGGGCAGCAGGCCATACACAGTTGCACAGGTGGTGGACATAGTACCCTACAAAGTTCCTTTTATGCAGAGGGTTTCTTCAGAACACCCCTCCATGCCTGCTGTTTCCA
This sequence comes from Dasyprocta punctata, assembly GCA_004363535.1. Lineage (NCBI taxonomy): Eukaryota > Metazoa > Chordata > Mammalia > Rodentia > Dasyproctidae > Dasyprocta > Dasyprocta punctata. Next base: position 19,280 of record RJWM01018474.1, read on the forward strand.
TGCTGATGATTTACTTGCCTCTTGGCCTTTTCTCCTATAACTTTAGACCCCACGACCCCTGAAACTCTGTCCCCCTGCACCGAGAGTCTGGATGAAGCTGGGCCACTGACTAGCACCAATCATGGACCCCAGCTGGGATCTGAATCCTCTATGAGTCACATTAAAACAGTAAACTGAAACTGATAAATTAAATGGTAATAATGCATTTTGTGGAACCCAACATAACTCAAAATGTTTATCATCCCAACACATAATCAATACAAGAATTTATTGATGAAATCCTTTATAGGTGTGGTAGTCAGAGCCTTGGGAAAACCTGAGCTGTGTTGTTGTTCATGAACCATCTATTTCAATTTGGATCCTACATTTTCATCAGGAAGACTTGATCTGTGTTTAGAGATCGTACCTAGCATTTGCAGCAGGAAAAGCAGATTCAAATGTGTAAGTAGCCAGTCACATTACTTGCCTGTAATTCCAGCATTTTGGGAGCCTGAGGCAAGAGGGTCAAAAGTAGGAGCCCAAGGTGAACGACTTAGCCAGACAAATGTGGGACAGTGTGGTGTCCAGTGGCTCCAGGTGTTTGCTGCCCTGTTCCAAGAATTGGACAGGACAATTCGTGTACTTGAGAATGCAGCTTTTATTTAAAGAGGTGAAGAAAAAGTGAAGTGCGAAAAGAAGAACAGTTAAGACACACCTTTCATGCAGAATGGGTAGGCTTGTTGAATTAATGCTCATCATCTTTTATATCCTCTTCTGATGTCAGATCCAGGCTGTGATTTGACAGCTCTCCATGGCTGACAGGCCACACCCTAAGGTGCAACCTTCTTGCTGTGCCCTAATCTTCTACCTCAAGACCTTATTCAAAATAAAAAATAAAAAAGACTGGGGATGTTGCTCAGTGTGAAGACCCCAGGTTTAATTCCAAGCAAGCAAGCAAATAAATAAATCAATAAGCCTAAATTATTCCAAACATCCTGTAGCATTCACCAAGAACTATATTAAGTGTTTATTCTGAGACAAAATAAAATGGATAAGTGAACAGTTTGGCTCCTCAGTCACACTGGGCCAGTTCAAGTGCCCAGAAGCCACCTGTGACCAGCGGTGACTGTCTGGGCCGTGTGGATACAGAACACTCCATGTGCTGCAAGAAGTCCCACAGGACACAGCAAATCCCCTCAAGGCCCATCCAAACACTTCTGCAAACCCCTCATGCCTGAGGGTTAGGGGCCAATGTACTCAGTTGGAAGTAGCAAAGCCCAACAAAGGCAACAAGAGCTCACAGAGCCCCCAACTCAGAACAGGTGGGCAGATTCAAAATCCCTCCAGACCTTTGCTTTCTACAGAAACTGAAGACCTAAAATAAAAATGCAAGACACTTCTCAGGACAAATGCTTTCTAGAACAAGTGGATTAGCAAACTCTGAGACAAATACATCTTTCAGCCCCTCCCTGGCAGGCCCATCTGGTCCTCTTCAGTGACATCTGACGACGGAGGCAGGGCCGTCATCAGCAGCTCAGAGTTCCTGACAGATCAGCATCTGCATCATCCACAGGCGGCTGGGTTGATTTATTTGCTGCTTTTGGGGGGCCTCAGTATGTTTGCAGATCTCCTCTTGGCCCCAACCAAATAAATAATTCATCCCCAAAGTGGCACATTTGTGGCTGCTTAGATTAAAATCTCTAAAATATGTGTTTAATTTGGATTTGGTGCAGCCATCATCAGCCTCAGATTATCCCCAGCATTAAAATAAAATTGGGGCTCTTAAGAGATGAGGGGCTGCTTCTGCTGGTACAGGAAGCTTCTCGGGGACTTTCCTGCTCCCCGCCAGCTGGGGAGGGGCAGGGTTGAGGTGATCCAGGCGGGGCTATAGATCAGTGGGCCTAAGGATGTGTCCAAGTCCTGTCCCATCTGCCCCAGAAAAACAGAGCTGTGACATGCTATTAGTACTGCAATTAAGGTTCTGTGAAAATCTTGATTTGACTCCTGGCTGCAGTTTTCAACAGAGGCCTTGGGCCTTAGCAGGAATGTCCCCTCCCCACTGCCCTGGGCCAGGAGGATACTCACATGGCTCTGGGGTCATTCTCCCCTCTTAAAGCAGTGATGAGGAGCTCTCCCACGTGGAGCCCAAACTGGGATTTGGGTCAGAAGCAGAATGAAAGCCTCATTTAATAGTTGAGCATGGTGGTGAGTGCCTGTAATTCTAGCACTGTGGGAGGCTGAGACAGGAAGATCACAAGGTCAAGCCCAGCCTGGGCAACTTAGTGATTTAGTGAGAACCTGTCTCAAATTTTAAAAATAAAAAAGAGTTTAAGAAGAAGCTCACTGCAAAGACCCTGGGCTCAATACTTAAAAGAAATTAAAAGATTTTTTCAGAAATACATGAGTCAGTCTTAAATCCATTCAGGGTCATCCACCCCTCCCCCCACACGACCCCCACAGTGGTCCTGCTTTGAGCATCGTGTGCCTGGCCCAGGTGGGCTGGAGTGGGAGGGTCAGGTAGAATGGTAAGGACAGGTAAGATGGAAATGAAGATGAGGGGGACTCCAGGAGTCCCAGAGTTCTCTTGCATCCTTGCCTCTCTCCTTCCCTTCTTCCTTTCCTCTCTTTGTGCCCCCTCCAAATTCATACATTGACACCTAGTCCCCAGCATGAGGGCATTTGGAGGTGGGGCCTTTGGAAGGTTGAAGGGATTCAGATTGACATAACCACAGCCATGATGGACCCAGAGTAACTCTGGCTGATTTTCCCTGCACTGTTTCTCAGTACACTATAAATAAATAAAACCAGCCAGGCACAATTGTGCACACCTGTAATCCCAGCACTCTGGGAAGCTGAGACAGGAGGATCACAAGTTCAAGCTCAGCCTGGGCAACATAGCAATTCACCAAGACTCTGCCTCAAAATTTAAAAAGACAAACAAACAAACAAAACACAGCTGCTGATGTAGCTCAGTGTGAGGACTCTGGGTTCAATCCCCACTGCCACAAAATAAACTAAACTATGAGAATGAACCCTGGTACTCATTGCCACTGATGTGCCTGATGTCTTCAATATTAATTTAAGAGAAACCCTAAGTCAGTCACATTCTACCCAGGATAAACTCACTTTTCCTGACCAGTGTATGTGCCCCGCCTTCTGATCCAAGCTGCAGGATTTAGCTCTCTCGTTGTCACCCCAGTAAATGGTCCCACAGTCATTAAGTCCCAGTACACGATGCTCTGCACAGTTCCTGCTCTATCTGCCTCTCCTTGGGTCACCTGAAGGCCCCTCCTCACACACTAGGGCCTCATAAAAGAGAGTCTAGAGTGCTCCCTCTACCCTTCCTCTCTGTTAAGATATGGAGAGAAGATGCTGTGATCTAGGAAGTGACCATCGCCAGACACTGAAGCTGCTGGGGCCCTGGCCTTGGCCTTCCAGCCTGCAAAGCTAGGAGATGCACATTTTTTCTAGTTATGAGCCGCCAGTCTATAGGATTCTCTTTCATCCTTAGCCTGCCTGCCTCTGTGCCTTCTTTCTTTCTTTCCTTCTTTCCTTCCTTCCTTCCTTCCTTTCTTCCTTTCTTCCTATGGCATGTGATAGGTTCTAACTATGTCTCAGGCACTAATGAAGATGCCAGATAACAACACCAGCAACAGTAAAGCCAGGCCTTGCCTTGGGGGCACAGTGGCCTGGAAGAAGAGAGGACACTACCCCGCAGAACACGTGTGTGTGAAGTTGCCGCGGCGCCCGTGCTGCAGAGGACTCTCGCCTGCTTGGCTCCATCTCTCACGCAGCTTCGAAGTCCAGAGACACACGCATCTTGCTCTTCATTAGCCTAAGAAGCCACGGGATGCAAGATGGTTTTGAACTTCTGGCAAATTGTCACTGTGACACAAAGCATGGGGCTCTCTGAAAACACTCACAGCCTATTTTCACCCCATCACTGTGTTTGCCAGCTGGGTGCTGGGGACACAGCCTGAGGAGAAGAGGGTGATGGCAGAGGGAGCTGCAGAGGGCAGAGAGGGGACCTTATGCCATGAAGGGCACATGGGGCCGGGCAGTATAGGGCAGATGAAGAACGTCCATGCAAGACAGAGCAAAGGCAATTTATTCAGTGTCCCTAGCAAGGAGTTGGCCACTGTCACCAGGGTTGGGTGGAGCCTCAAAGGCAGGCAAAGGAGTGAGAAAGCTTCTGGTGATACAAGGGAAGGCCCCGGTGGCCCTGTTTGGAGGCTGCCAACCTGGGAAGTTAGAGGTGGCCTATATGAAGCTGGCATCCTGTGTGATGAGCAGGGGAGCTTGCTTGGCTTTCTCTATGTACCACAAGTTGGAAGTGGGGAAAAACCAGAGTAGCTGACTGCTGCCAGCCTAGCCCTGGTCATGGGGCTTGTGGTTGCCTGCCTGGTTGCTGTGGGTGTGGGCAGAGCTCAGCTGCCTGCAGGCTGTGGTCACTGGCCATTGGTAGTTGGGGGGATCCCATCCCTGGGTGTGCTGGCTCTGCTCCAGCCTGAGAATGAGCCATTCTGTCCATCGGGAAAGAGTTTTGGGTATGGACACATGAGTCCAGTCTGCAGGGATGACTTGTCCTGAGAAAGAGTGGCCTGGGTGGAGGAAACAGCATCCTCAGCAGACAAAGTGGACACTGAGAAATGGCGAGCATTGGAAAGGAGAGTGGGGCTGAAGGATTCTGGACTTCCATGGGGATAGAGATGGGATGAGACTGGAGGGGGAGCTAATGCCAAACATAGGGGAGGCTGGGGCATCTCTGGGACCATGGGAGCTGCTAGAAGGGTTTCCACGAGTGCAGGCCAGGATCTTGGTTTAGTGCTAGGAGGATTGGGGACAATGCATCATGGAGGGATTGAGAGAGGAAACCAGATCTGCAATCACTTGTCCAGCAGAAGGACAGGAAGCAGAGCCACAGAGGGCATCAGGGGAGAGAGGACAGGTGGCTGAGCCATTTTCCTGTGGGGCTTTGGGCTCCTGGGTGCCACACAGCAGTCACGCGTCCCTGGGGGGAAGCTCTCCAGATATCTGAGGCTGCACTCTCCAGGCCTCCAGCTTGCCCTGACTGACGCTTACAGCAACATTTCCCCATTCAGGAACACTGAACTCACTTGGCTGAAAGCAAAAGGTTGAACAGGATGTTAGGCTGAGAGGTCCCTTAATTGAAATGTTACTGTGTTGTCGTTATCTTACACAAACGGCTGAAGTGGGAGGGCTTAGGCAATGGCTGCACATCTCCAGTTCCGTATCGTGCGAAGGGATAACTGATCGAACCAGGAGTGAATGAATGATTCCTCAAAGTTCCTGCATCCTGCCAAGGCACTTGGATGACAAGGAGGATGGAATATATGTTCCTAACGAGTCCCTGAGCATGTTTCTTAATTAAGCAACATTCCCCCAGCCCAATGCATAGGCCAGTAACTTCCTGGAGAACAAACCACAGCTTTGTTGAGTTTATCCAGGATGGTGATTTACCAAAGTGAAAACTAATGAGATTCTGAAGCCGCCTGGGTTATGTAGAAGCATATAATACAGCGTGATTTTACGTGCGCAACCATAAATTGAAGGCAGAGCTGAAAGCAAGCTTTCAGGAGCAAATGCAAAAGACTAACAGCTATAAAAGATCTATCATGTCCCAGCTGTGCAAAAGCCACCACAATGGGTGTCTGTTTCCTATTTCCATGGACTTGGTGATCTGGGGTCTTCTGTGTCTCTCCTTGATCTTTCCCTGCCTTTTCTTTGTTTTGTTTTGTTTTTTGTTTTTCAGTACTGGGGAGGAGCCCTAGGGTATTTGCACTGAGCTTATATCCCTAGCCCTTTTTTATTTTTTATTTTTATTTTGAAACAAGATCTCACTAAATTGTTAAATTGCCCAGGCTGGACTTGAACTTGTAATCTTCCTGCCTCAGCCTCTCAGAGTGCTGGGATTACAGATGTGCATTCCCATACCTGGCTTGCCCTACCTTATTAATGCCAAGCAGTGTCCAAATCCTGGCACTCTTCCCGTGGCTCAGCTGCAAATGTCAGTGATGGCTCAGAGCTGGCTGGGAAGATTTCTTCCCCTTTTTGTGGCTTCAAGTCATGTTGGTGGTTAATCACAGAGCTTAAAATGTGATCAGACAAGATCTCACTTTAGCCTCTCTAAGCCGGCAATTTTGCAGGGTGCCCACAGAATGACATTCATTACATTAATTGCAAAACCTTTCGCCACCAGTCCTATCTGCCAACAGGCACCCTTGGGCAGGGAGGAGTTGGCAGACAGCCTGCTCCTCACCCCCACACCCCCAGATCTTTCTTTATCTGTCAATGATGGGTTTGGTCCAGCTACTGAAATCCCAAAGCCCTGGATTACTCCCCAGGAAGGGACTCCCTGGGCACCTGACATCCAGTAAGAAGCATGAGGCAGCCATGTCATCTCAGCGACTCTGTGCCAGGTTGATTCAGCTACACAGGCTCTCGGGATTGACCCAGAAGGCCACCGCAGACTTCCTAGCCCCTTCCCAAAGCAGCCTTGCTCCACAGCACTGCAAAGGAAGTGCCACTTCCTGGCAGGCACTACTGAGAGACTGCGGGTCACAATAGCAAAGTCATACAGGATGAGCTGTCTCCGAGGTAGCTGCAGGTAAGAACATAGCTGGGGAGGTCAGAGCTTCCTGGAGGAGACAGTTTGGAGATAACTCCAACCAACTGGGTGGGCGCTGGTAGGTGCTGTGGTTTGGATCTGGCTTGACTGTGTCCCCAAAAGTTCAGGGATGGGACTTCCATCCCCAGTGTGGCAAAGCTGTAAAGTAGAGACTCCAAGAGGGGGAAAGTGGTAGAAGGTTACCACCCTCAGGAAGGAATCAATGCTGTCATGCCAGACGCGGCAAAGTCTCAAGGAACTGGAGTGTTTCCACAAGAATGGATTGTTCACCCTGGGAGGCTGAGGCAGGAAGAATGCCAAATTCAAACTCAGCCTGGGCAACTTAGCAACTCAGCAAGACCCTGTCTCAAAATTAAAATAAAAAAAGAATTAAAAAGCACTGGGGATGTAGCTCAGTGCAGAGATCCTGGGTTCCCGCTCCAGTATTGACAAAAAAGCCTGTCACGTCCCCTGTCCTGTCACTCTTCCGTGTGCTCCCACCATTGTGACAACCTCATCAGTACTAAGCAGGTATCAATCTCATACTTGTGAACCTCCACAACTATAAACTAAATGGGCTTCTTTTCCTTATAAAATGTCCAGCCTCTGGTATTTCGTTGTAGCAATGGAAAGTGCACTAAAAGAGTTGAAGAAGCAGAAAGAGATACAGCTTCTGGGGAAGGAAGGCAGTGTGAACACAACCTGATACATGGGAACATCCCCAGAGCCTTTAGCCTGTGGGCCCATTTGGAGCACAGGGTCCTCTCAAATGACCAGCTCACAGCTAGATACTCATAAGTGTCATTCTGCACATGCGCCTCTCTTGAGATAAGTAAAGGAGGTGAGGACAGTCTGCAGGGGCCAACCCAATGCACAGGGCTTGCCCAGCCCAGAGCCCCTATTAGGGCTTATACACTGTGTCAACTTGAGAAGTCTAGAAGCTTAATTAAGTAACTCAGCAGCTCTATATCCTAGGATGTAGAACACAAGCAGTTACCTGTTCATTGTGTCAATTTGAAAAAGTCAGAAGTTTAACTGAGAGACTCAGCAGGGATCCAAGGTTCTTATTTTGTAAATATCTTCATCTTGTGCAAAGGAAGGCAAGGAGATTTGTGAATGCTACAACCACCCTGGATGGGGGGGGGCTGTGTACAATATAAGGGAGAAAAAGAGACTTCCCTTGCCCCCTTTTACTCTGGCTGCTGCCTCGAACTGTTGCCCCTGTGCCATGCCACCCTGCCTTGGAGCCAGCTGATTACGGACTAAAACCTCCAGAAACTGTAAGCTAAATAAACTTTTTCTTCCCTAATTTTGGGTGTCAGGTGTTTTGTCTCAGCAACGAGTGAGAAGTAACTAAGACAATCCTGTTCCCATATCTGTCCCAGAGCCAAGCTATGCTGGTCATGTCTAGAGCTGGTCCTGGATCCTCAGGAGTCCATACCCTTGTCCACCCAGAAGAGTCCCCCATCCTAGCTCTTTAATCACCTTTGCAGAACTTGAGATCTGTTCATTTCAACTCACTGCAGTTGCTCCGAGCAGCTTCTGAAGCATTAAGTAGGCCGATCACTCTGGGAAGCTGTTGGTGTCTTGCTTGTCCCCAGGCCCATGGATTCTCTTTGGCAGACAGCAAAGAGGGTGCCTGGACCCCTAGGCCTTGGGAACGGGCATTTCCAAAGCCTCTGTGTAACTGTCCACCTCAGATGTCCATGGGGAGCACGATGGTGACACATGGTGGTGGTGGATACATTTGAAAAACTACACAGCAATGAAAACGAACAAAATAGTGCCAGACACAAAGGCAAGATGCTGAGTCACAGAAGCCAGACATAGCAATCGTGTTGCATGTTGTCATTTATTTGGAGTTCAATTATAGACAAAACGATTCCATGGTGATAGATAGCAGGAGGGTGGTTATACTAGAGCGATACTAACTTGAGTGGGAGAAGCCAAGGGGCCTTCCAGGGCCTGGACAGGGTCTGTCTTCACCTGAGTGGTGGCTGCCTGTTTGTGTAGATGCCAAGCTTCACTGAGCTGTTCCTTTAAGGTTTGTGTGCTTTGTTGTATGCGTGTGTGTGTGTGTGTGTGTGTGTGTGTGTATGGGCACACACAAGCTTGATAAAAATCAAAAGAAACAAAAGATAACTGGAAAGGTGTGTGGTGAGAGGTGTGACCCTGCTCAGAGAGAGGCCTGGACCCTGCTAAGCGCTTATAATGCCTGCTTGGTGAGAGAGTCTTTGTTCACTGGAGGCCTTGAGCACAGATAATCTAATGATCCAGTGTAGGATGGGGGCTTTGGGCTCATGGAGGGGCTGGAGACCCAGGCCAGACGTGTGGTCCCGCAGATGTGTCTATGTGACAGGGCCCCAGGAAAAGCGACAGCAAACCCAGGTGCAGTGGCACATTTGAAAGGCGTAGGCTCCTGAGTTCAAGACCGGTTTGGGCTATATAGCTACACTTTGTGTCAAAAAAAAAAAAAAAAAAAAAAAAAAAATGAAAACAAACAAACAAACTGGGAGGCCTGGGGGAGATTCCTGCCTGGCCATATTTGTGCCTGTTGTCATATGATGTCATTGCTGAAAGAAGTGAGCACTGCCCACAACTGAGGGAGGCAAAACTAGGAATTCTGTGGGTGGAACATTCCTGGGTACTGTCTCCTGAGCTTCTCACCTTGGCAACTTTTATTTTGTATCTTTTGCTTTAAGAAACTATAACTCAAGTATCACAGCTTTCAGGGTGTTTTGAGAGCCTCACGAGACTGTCAACCCAAGGTTGCTTTTGGGACCTCTAACTTGTGGTTGATGTGAGTAATAAGAGCAATTTTAGCTGAGGCTGGTGGTGCATGCCTGTTATTTCAACACTCTGGGAAGCTGAGGCAGGAGGATCACAAGTTCAACTGCAGCATGGGCAATTCAGCCACTTAGCAAGATCTTAAAATAAAAAAAATGTTTTTAAAAATCTGGAGATACAGTTCAGTGCAAAGGCCCTGGGTTCAATTCCCAGTACAGGGGTGGGGTTGGGGAGTGAGAGCTATTTTGTGTACTTCCCCTACTTTTGCAAATGCCACCTCCCTAGGTATGCACCAGCACCTGCCCGTGGAACACAGGAAGGACCCGAGAGCAGCCCAGATGGTCCTTCTCTTTTGTCTTCTCCAGAAGCGCTCTGGGCTCTGCTCACAGGAAACTCTCATCTCCTTCTGTTGTTTCCCTGTTTTGCAGTGCTGAGAATTGAACCCAGGGCCTTTGCACTGAGCTATATCCCAACCCTCTTTCTTTTTATTTTGAGACAAGGTCTCACTAAGTTGTCCAGGCTGGGCTCAAACTAACAACCCTCCTGCCTCAGCCTCCCTCCCTCAGTGTTTTGATGCCAACCAACAAGCCCCTATCTGATCCACAGAGTCCTAAGCCCTTCGTGGGACGTGGCCCTGCTGACCTTCACTTGCTTTAATCCAGCTCTCTGCATCCTCTTCCAGGAGCAGAGTGTCACAGGAGCAGAGTGACCTGCCAGCTGTGTGGAGGGAGCGTCTTCCGATTCCATAGGACACTCGGCCTCCAGTACCCATAGAATCTGCAGAAGCAAGCAGCACTGGAGTTGATGATTCCCTGGGTAAACAGTAGATAGCAAACAGTTATGTGTATCTGTTGGTTTGTTTTCCACATCTGGTCACTAGGCCAAAGAAACATAATTAATTCTTTGGTTCCAAAGAGACGATTCCGCCAATGATACACATCTTTAATTAGCCCAACTCAACAATTGTGCTCTGGTACTTTATTTCAGGAGCTTGAGGCTGACACATTAATGGAAGATGGAGCCAGACTCTGGGGTAAGGATATCTGTGATTGTAAAGGCCCAAAATGAAAGTGGCTGCTTCAGTAAGATAAGCACGGGGTTTTCATCCTAGAAGTGATCTGATCAGTTGTGTATCAAAGAGAGAAATGCAAATGGTAAAGAACAAAGCCAAATGCATTACAAAAAAGGAGGGGAGAAGTAAAGAAAGCTTGGATCACTATCTTTAGTAAATCTCTGGAAAGTATATTTGCAAATGTTGGAGAATCCAATTCAAACTAAACATAAAGAATGCTTGTTATTTTTTTTTAAAACTCAAGTCCCAGCTGGGTGTGGTGGTGTACCCCTCCAATGTCAGCATTCTGGGAAGCTGAGGCAGGAGGATTGCAAGTCTGAACCCAATCTTGGGCAATTTAGTGACTTAGCGAGACTCTCAAAAAAAGAAAGAAGCTGAAATCCTACAGTGCCATTGTCTGAGCAGATTTTGACTCTGCCTTTCTCTCATCTCACCTTTTCAGCTTATTGGCTTCTTCCTTATGGTGGCTTCCTTCATGGTCACAAGAGGCCACCAGGAGACCTGCGGCTACAGGCATCTTCCTTCTCATGGCAGGGGATAGGAACTGAGTAGGGAAGTACAAGGGAGAGAATAGCTTCCTACAGCTATCAAAAGGTCCTGTGCTCTGCTCTTCTAGGGTCAACCTGGCTAAGACCTGATTGGCTTAGGCCAATGATGACAAAACTCTTAGAACTTTCAATGATACAAACAGTCTGCTGTAGCACATGTGCCATAGGTTTGCCACTACTGGCTTAGGCAGATGACCAACCTCTGTGAGAGCAATTTTTTTTTTTTTTTTGTACCGAGGATTGAGCTCATGACCTTGCGCTTTCCAGGCAGGCACTCGTGCCACTGAGCTATATCCCCAGCAAGACCAGTATTTTAAATTTAACGTACCACACAGGAGAAGAGGAGAGCTGAGTATGTTGGAAAGGAGGAATGTGTTAAACTAACATAATTCAGGAAAATAATATTTTAGGATAATTTCAAGAGAGCTCCTTAGAGACCAGGCAGAGCTTGGGGACTAGTGCTCAGGGGCTCCATGATAGCCCTTGGCCTGTAGGGGCAAAGGACAAGCATGATCACCGAAATGGGCATCAGAGAGACCCAAGGGAAAGACCCACTTTAAGGTCAGGGGAAGCAGCCAACCTAAGGTGACTTCACTAATAGGAAGCAAGAAACCACCCACACCACACTGTCCGCTCACCCTCCATCACCTGCTGGGCTCCTCACTGCAGAACCTAATGGGAAGCCAGATGGAAGGAGTCTCGTGGCCAGAGAAGAGCTCAGAGGAAAAGGGTCCCAAGGGCAGGAGAGAGTGTCCCACACACATCCACAGTGGCCTTGGGTACTCGGTGGCAGCATCTCCTGAGACCCACAGGACAGAGAGGATAGGACAAGGGTCAGGCCAGCCTCGGCAGAAGTGCATAGCCCAGGGAGCCGTGTATGACCAGAGGGAGAGATTTACTCTTTCAGTCGAGGGTTGCACTGTGAAATATGAAGAAGCAGACAGATTGATTTCATATCAGGGTTCTGCCACTTGCAGCCTTGTGAAATATAACTGAGCTTGACGCCACAGCCTCCTGTCCTATGTAAGAAGGACAAGCAGCCCACAGTGTTGTCAAGGGGTTAAGTCAGGTTGTATACTCAAAATCCTAGAGGGTGGTAAGCACTTAATAGATGCCCTTTCTGTGACGGCACTGTAATGTGGGCCTGTGCTGCACTATTATTTTTTATTTTATTTTTTCCAGTGCTAGGGCTCTAACCCAGGCCCTAGAATGTGCTGAGAAAATGTTCTTCCCCTGAGTTATATCCCCGTTCTTTTTATTTTGAGACAGGGTCTTATTAAATTGCCCAGGCTGGTCTCAAACTTGCAGTCCTCCCACCTCAACCTCCTGAGTAACTGAGATTATAAGTATGTGACACAGGGCCTTGGGCTTTGCTCTGTTTTTTTTATTTTGTTTTGTTTTGTTTCTGGGAATCGAACTCAGGACCTCACACTTGCCAAGAAGATGCTATGCTACTGAGCTAAATCCCAGGCCCTGAGAAGTACTTTTTTTTATTATTTTAAAGAGGATAAAACCAAGGAAAATAAAACATAATAAAACCAATCAAGAATAAACCAGTATAAATGATACAGGACTTTAAAACCTTACAAAACCAACGATAGTTACCATAATGCCTTTTGTTGTCTTCGAAATAGCTGCGGATACTTTCGGACATAGTAAAAATCGAACAGAACAGAATAGAATAGAAACAATAATGCCAAAACAGTGAAGGCAATAAAGGCCTTAAACAAGCCACTAGTAAATTCAAAACGGCTACCATGATACGTCTTGTTATCTTTCAAATAGCTGCTCATGTCATCCTATTTAACATAATCAAGCAAAACAAAAGAGAATAAAACCCAATCCAACAAAACAAAGAAAATGATACGGTTTCCTAGCTGGGATTGCTTCCTAGTGAGGCCTGGATACACCCCACCCTCACCCCCACCCCCACCCCAACTCCCACTCCCACCCCATCCCCGCAGTCTGCAAATGGCACAGACTTACGGAGAGAGGCTTGGGTATGGCTGTCCCCACTCTGGCAGCAGCCGATGCCTGGCGCTGGTTTCCAGGCAGGGATCACCTCCTGGTGAGGCCCCTGGTTCTCCCCCAATCCTCCACTCCATAAGAAAGCACTTTCTTTAGCTGTGCTTGAATCCCAGTTGCTGTGCCATTCAAACACCTGCCTGCTAGGACTCCCTATTTCTCAACAATTGTGAGACCACCCAACCTGAGCTGGTACATGTGTCCACTCTGTCCCCACCCATGGGAAAGCTATGTTCAGACCCAACTGGGTAGTTCTGAGCTGCTGGAAAGACACCCTTCACACCGTCATCTTCTAAATCCATAAATCCTTCCCATGTCCCACTCTGTGACTGACAGACCCTCCCCGAAGCCAGCCAGTCCCGGTCCCACACATCCTCTTCCTTGCACTGCTGCTGTCTGCCCCGGGTGTCTCCTGCTCTCAGCTTGGTGGGACCTCAGGCCCCTGGCCTGCAGCCTTGATCCCTGTCCTAAACAAACCTTGACCACATAAACAAATGGAGCCATCAATAATTCACGCTTCTATTAGCTGTGGGCAGGTGACTTAAATTTTCTGATTCTCAATTTCCTCAACGGCAAAATGGATAAAATATCTCTTAGGGACTATTTGAAGGTCTCAAATAATATGTGATCACACATAATGCATATGACTCATGGAAGAGTCTCGTAATGTCTGTCCCTTTGGATTCCTCCAGGAGAGGTAAGTTATCTGAAAGTGGATCCCATGTTCTCCTAATTCTTATTTAAAATCAATTTTATTGAAGTATAATTTATATACAGTAATGCACCCTTTTTTGGGCACTTTTAACTGCATGTACATACCTAACCACCACCAGTAAAGATGCAGAATGTATCTATCTCCACAAAAGGCCCCCTGAATGACCCCTTTCCAGTCAAAATACACCCTCAACCTAGGCTGCAGGCAAATATTGATCCACTTTCCACCACAGTGTGGCTTATTTCTCTTTCCAGAGTTTTATAAAAACAGAATCGTCCCAGAGGTGCTCCTAGGAGACTGGATGTCTGCATTCAGAGTCATATGTGTAGGGTTTGTCCCTGCTGTGATATTGTTTTTTAAGACAGAGCAATAAGCCAGGTGCAGTAGCACATTGTAATCCTACCACTTTGGGAGGCTGAGGAAGAGACATTCTAGTTAAAGCCCAGCCTGGGCATTTTAGCAACTTAGTGAGATCTTCAAAATAAAAAAATAAAAACCACTGCCGTATAGTTCAGTGCAAAAGACCTGGGTTCGAGCATCTATAGCACAGAAAGAAAATAAAAAAGAATGAGAGACAGACAGAGAGGAGAGAGAGAGGAAATACAAATTCCCTTTGGTGGATGTATTCATTTGCTTGACAATGGGCATCTTAATTGGTTCTGATTTGGGCTATTCTGAATGAAGCTTTTATGAACGTTCAGGTGAAGTCTTCGTGTGAACATAGATTTTTCATTTCCCTTACACAGTAAGTGTACATTAACTTTAAATGAGATGCCCAAAATGTTTTCCAAAGTGATTGTACCATTTCATGCTCTAGCAAACAACACAGGACAGTTTTCATTGTTCCCAATTGGGTGGGTGAATAGTAGCCTTTCACTGTGGTTTTAATTTACAATTCTTCAAAGACAATGATGCCGATTGTTTCTTTATGAAAGCTTTTAATAGCCATCCATATACCTGCTTTTGTGACAAGTCTAAATCTTATGTCTACTCTTCGTGCTTTTGAAGTCTGCCTTTCACATAAAAGAATAAAATAGAATAGAAAATTTAAAAGTGCCTGATAGTCACTTTCCCAGTTTCTTTTGTACCTATCCTGTAGTCGTATGATCTGGAGTTGACCAATGGGAGATGCCCAACCCAATCTTTCCCAACTTCCTTTGCAACTACAGTTATGTGATCTGGATTTGACCAATCAAAGGTATCCAACCCAATATTTCAATTGGAAGCTGGTGATTCAAACAAGGAAGGACCAGAAGAAGCCTATGGTCACACTCCTTGGCTGGCAACCTGTGATAAACATTGGAGTGAAGGCCAGTCAGCTGAGATTGTTGGGCCTGGTGGCCATAAGGGCCTCCCTTCCTGCTTACACGAGTGAAATCCATGGAATTGGTTTCTACCCTCAGAATCAGGGCCCAGCCCTGAGCACACAAGATTGGTTTGTAGATCAGGCCATGCAGAGACATGAACCCGCTGAGTTCCTGGTGTACAGGAATGCCCAAGGTTGATATTCTCTTGGTCACACAGTTTACTTCTTGCGAATGAGAACTGACGAATTAGCAGTCTGCTTGTCACCACTGCCTTGACAAGCTTGGCTTGCTTTCAACTTCTTTGCCAAAGAGCTGGACGATAAAAGATACTGTTGAAAATGAAATCCTAGGCAGTAATTGCCATTTTAAAAAAGAGAGCTGTATTCCAAGGCCTGGATCTCCACCCTCATTTGCATTTGATTTGGGAAATCAATATAGTATGATAAGTATTTTTAAAAATCTGATAGCATGCAAATACATTTTCCCATTTCCCAGCTTCTTTCCCATCCACTAACCTTTGTCCCCCAACAAAGCAAACAGAAGCTCCCTGCCTGTCAATGCAGCTGTGTGGGCTCAGAGGCTTGTCCTTCTGGAATCTCTGGAAATTCAAAGTCACAGACTGTGCGCTTGTCACCTGCCTTGAATGTGTTACAGGACAGCAGTGCATAGACCCAGGCTGAGGAAGAGGATGTTGGGAAGAGAGTAACACAAAATTAGCATTGCAAATGAGACACTGGGCCTTGCAAGGAACCCTTTCAGGGTGGGGATTGAAGCTGGCATTTCAACAGCATTATTGCTTATCTTTTTCTTGTTTCCACTGCTATCTTTTAAGTACCCACCACAAACTCGGGATTTGGCTAAGGGGTTAAGGTTTGCCTTCCAATGAGTTGAGACTTTAGTTTTCTATTGCTTGCTTCTTCCCTGGAAAGAGAACCCTAATCCCAAACTGGGCATAGTGGTTCACATTTATAATCCCCTTACTTCTAGAGATTGAGGGAGGAGGATTACAAATTTGAGCCCCGGTGGGGCAATTTAGCAATTTAGGGAAACCCTGTCATGAAATTTAAAAAACTAAATAAAAGTGCTGGGAATTTAGCTCTGTATGAAGACCCTTGGTTCAATCCCCAGTACCAAAAAGCAAACAAAAACTAAAACCACTTTCTGACCATATCTTTGGAACAGCTTGCAACAGCAAGCTGAAACAGCGAAACGACACCCAGGATTTGGAGGCAGATTTATTTACATTGACAGACACTGATTGGGATCATTCCCAGAATATCAGGCCCTGATCCCTAGTGGTCTAGGGCTTATATTGGATAAGCAAGCAGGAAGGACAAAGGCAGAATGGCTTGTCAATTGGGAATTGGTTTATAAAGTGTGCATCATAGTGACCAGCTATGCATCACAGTGACCAAGCCATTTCTAAGAGACCCAAAGTAACCAGAACTGGAACTAGAACTATTACCTAGGCAAGTAACAAACTGAAGTATACTGGCAGGGTGGGGGGTGCATTTTCTGTTACATGTTGAGCTCCTGTTACTTGCTGTCCCTTAATAAACTCAGCATGTAGGACAATGAGGTGGTTATTTTTCTTGCCATGATTTCAGTTTACCTCTAGGTACAACCACCACCAAAGCACTGGGCTTCCTTGACTTTGGCCAGACAATAAGGCATACCCTAGGTTTAATGGACGAGAGGACAGAGGAATCCATACTTTGGGCTCAGGAGCTAGCACACAAGAGGAAACCTACCTTGAAGTGGCCTGAGACAGTCTAATCACTCTCGGAGAGGCCTGTGAGCTGAACCTCCCCAGGAATGCTCCATCTAATGAGATAGTATTGGGTGGCCTTCCTTGGGCTCCTACTCAGTCATCTTGCTTTAGATGTAGTTTTCGCCTCTGCAGAAAAGCCTACAGAAAGTCCAGAGTCAGGAGCTTTCCCCAGAATGTTCCCCAAAACTGCAAATGGCAGAAGTAGCTGAATACATGTGGCCACATCTTTGCTGTGAACATGGACTAGGATATTGGGTCACGGGAAGTTAGACAGCACCATTTCCTAGTGAGAAACTATGTGTGGCCACAGATGTGATTAGAGGGAGACCTGACATTCCCTCTTGCTCCACACTGCCTTTACAGTGCTGCCTTGCCACTCCCCTGTTGAGGTCTATGATCTACTCTTCCACCCTTAAACCTGAACTGGTACATAACTCACCCCCGACCAATAGACTAGGGAAGAAACATGCTGTGTGACTGTGTGACTCTTGAAACTTTTCCACTCCAGATGGTTCCTCTGAAGGTCCTTCCTGGCAGAAGCTAGAGGCCATGCTGTGGGGAAGCCCGAGTCACAGAGACAGCCCTGTTTAGATGGTCCAGGCAAGGGTCCCATGCAAGCCAGCCTTCAAGGCATCTGTTATGGTTTGATCTAAACTGTCCCCCAGGCATCTCATGTGTTTGGAGGTTGGGCTTTCAGAAAGCGATTGGATCATGGGTGTTCTAACTTTATCAGTGGAGGAATCCATTCATGAACTCAGAATTTGATGGAGTTACCGGAAGTTGAGGAAGACTTGGCAGAGGGGTCCACTTGAAGGGAGTGGGTCACTGGGGCGTGACCTTGGGGGCTACACCTGGTCCTTGGCCCTTTCATCTCTGGCTCTTTCCCTCCCTCTCTGCTTCCTGGTTGCAATGGTATCAGTAGCTTTCCACCACCATTCCCTTCTGCCATGACGGTTCTGTCTCACCACAGGCCTAAATGCAGTGGAGCCAGCTGACCATGGACTGAAATCATGAGCAAAATAACCCTTCCTCCTATAAGTTATTCATGCCAAGTATTTTGCCACAGTCATTGTAAATTGACTAATAGAGCTGATCAGCCCAGACAACAGCTGAGTGAGTGCAGAAGCCCTCAAAGATTTCAGTCCTGTCCCCTATTTTCTGGAGTCTTCCTCACTGAGGCTGCATCCATGAGGAACAGACTGTGCCCTGCCTGAATTCTACACCCACAGAGCTATGAGCCTCCTAAAGGACTACGTTTCTTGATACTGAGTGTAACATAGTTTTGGTTTGGTTTGGTTTTACAGTACTGGGATTGAACCCCGAGTTACATTCCCAGCCCATTTTTTATTTCTTTATTTTGAGTCAGGGTCTCTGTAAATTACTAAACTGCCCAGGCTGGGCTTGAACTTGTGATCTTTCTGCCTCAGCCTTCCAAAGTCCTGAGATTCAGATATGCACCACCACACCTGGCATGACATGGTTTTTTAAGCAATAATGAGCCCCAGGAACACATAGCCCCAGGGTTGTATTTCTGTTCAAGATAACATGAGTACAGACTGAGCCAAAGCCAAGGCTGTTAATATGGTCAGAGGAGAGGGAAGAGAGGAGAGGTGAGCTCAGGAGGAGAGGAGAAAGAAAGAGAGGACAGAAGAAAGGAAAGGAGAGACAGAGGAAAGACAAGATAATCAAATAAAAATGTTTCCATAATATAATGTGCTTGCATAATTTCATGCCATTTCTGAACCTAGATATGTGCACGAGTGTGCATGTGTATTCCTATGTACATATGTGTGTGTGGGGGGGGGTGTCTCTGGCGTACATGTGTGAAATATTTAATGAAGGCCTGAACAGATGGTGTCTTAGTTACTTTTCTCATTGCTGAGACAAAATACCCAACACCCAAAGTTAAAGCAGGAAAGGTTTATTTAACTCACAGTTTGTAGAGGATTCAGTTCTTCATTGGCTAGCTCCAAGGCAGCGTGGCATGGGAGGGGAGAAACAGTCCGTGACAGGCAGAAGACAGCAAAATCTGCAGGTGATCAACTACAAATAACTAAGGCAAGCCTCTTTTCCTCCCTCATATTGATATAGGAAAAATGATCCCAGACCTCCAAATGATATGGGGGAATGAAACTCTCAACTTACTATACGTCTGGCGTGAGTTCATGTTCTCTAAAAATCGAAGAATGAATTTTAGGAACAACGGAGGGTAAGAGCAGGATGTATTTATTGAGGGAAAGAAAGCTTCTGTCTGAGGGACAGAAGGGGACCCGAGTGGGTTGCCAAAGACTCTGTCATTTTTAGGGACTTTTATACAGTAAAACCATGAGGTTAGACGGGTTCAAGGCAGGGAAAATGGGAATCTGCAAGGTGGGCGTAAGGTGGGACATAACTACAGTTAACCAATAAGACTAACTGCTCAGGTAAAATTGATTAAATCAAGGACAAATGAGGAAAGGAGTCACGTAGTAAGCAGGGATGCTTAACAGCAGTGACTCTTCCTGTAGGGGGTTGAGATGCTGACTCCTGACTTCCTCAGGGTGGTAGAGAACTATTTGGACTGTTGACCCTTAGGATGCAGTTGTATTTGTTCTGATTTTTGTCTTGATATCTGGCCCACAGCAGGAGGTGCCTGTCTCCTCAGCGGTTACAAGGTATCTGGACTTCTGCACTGGTTCCTTTGAGGGCCTAGCCCTATCTGACTGCTTATAATATTTTGTCTAACTCAGTTTTCCTGTAACAATATTATATGCAGGTTCCCCGCCCCTGGGACAGGTAGCACTCACACCCTTAATCCTAGTACTGCATCATGAATCAATCACACACTCTAGATCCAGCCGCCTCTGAAAAAACCCCACCTGTGACTGCATGAGGCTCTGGGGGCACATCCAGAAACAAGGCACAACAGATGTTTCCCCCAGATGTCAGCAGTGGTGTTGAGGTGATTATTTTTCCCCTTGTAATTTTCTATGTTGTTACAATGACTTTCACAATGAGCACACAATTTTATATGTTCAGAAAACAGAACAAAGCTATTTCCATTGAAAAAAAATTTAGCAGTCCTGGCTAAAAAAGCCCCAATGAGTCAGCGGTCCTGTCCTGGGTTCCCAGCACACAGCACCCATGGTTTATTGAGACTTCAGTCATTGACCAGGGCACCCAGTATGGTCTTTAGTCCACCACAGGCGTGGCCTTCTGCAGTGGCTTCCACCCCATCCTTCAGGGAGCCTCTGTAAATGACCGTGTTGGGTGTGGTGACCACCAACATGATCCTCTATGGCCAACAGGATCTTCTGTCTCTTCCACAAGCAGAGAGAGGCCAGAGCTGCAGACCATCTGCTATGTCACACCTGCCACTGGCCTTTGGCTTTTCCTGAAAACAGCTTCTTGAGATATAATTTATAAACCCTACAATTCATCAGTGCAGAACATGCAATTTAATTTTCTGCATGTTGAAAAATTAATTATTTAATGTATATAAGATGCAAAATTTGCTACATTAACCACACTTCAGTGGCTTTAAGAACATTCATAGTCAAGTATGGTGGTGCATGCTTGTAATCTTGGCACTCTGTGTGGCTGAGGCAGGAGGATCGTAAGTTTAACCATAGCTTGGGCAATTTGTTGACTTAACAAGAACCTGTTTCAAAATTTTAAAAAAATTTAAAATGGGCTGGGGATGTAGCTCAATGTGAAGACCCTGGGTTCAGTCTCCAGTACTGGGGGAAAAAAAAAGTATATTCACAATACCATCTGTCCACCATCACTGCTTTAAATCTTTATCACCCCACACAGAAACAATGACTTTCTTCTACCTGCATATGGTAACTACTAATCTACTTTCTGTCTCTATGAGTTTACCTATTCTAGGGTTTTTTCCCCCCAGCACTGGAGATTGAAATTAGGGCCTTGCACACTCTACCAATGAGCTACATTCCCAGCCATTTGTATTTTAGTTCTTGTTCTTTTTTGAGACAGGGTCTTGTTAGGTTCCCCAGGTTGGCCTCATATTTGTAATCCTCCTGTTTTAGCCTCCCCAATAGTTGAGATTATAGGTATGCACCACTGGGCCTAGCTAATCTACATATTTTATATAAGTGAAACCATAACATAAGGTGACCCTTTGGGTCTGTCTTCTTCCAGTCAACATCATATTTTCAAGATTGACCCACATTGCAGTATATCAGTACATTGTTCCTTTTAATAGGTTAATAATATACCACTGTATTGCAGAGGCAAAAGCAGTTTCACCTTTTCTCTCTCTGAAGGCTCAAGTCTTCAAGTCTATGAAATAAACTGGCAATAAATTCACTAGAGAAAAAGCATTTACTAACATGCCTGTGTCCATTACAGGAGGGTGAGCATCCATTAACCTAATGAGATTCAGAAACTTACAGGGGACCAGAAAATGGGGGCTGTAGATAATTTAGAGGGGTAGGGAATGACTTTCAGGGGAGATGATTGGATCCCAAGACCATACAATTTGGCAGCAACCAAATTCTCTGGGCTCTGGATGCAGCATTTGGGTTTGGGTCTCTTCCTCTGTGGTGTGAGATTTATCTTCCTCAGCTAAGAAAACTTCAGCAAGAAGACTGAAAGCAATTCTGTCCCTCTTTGGTGCCCTGATGTAAGAGAATTCAGAGAAAACCCTCAGCCAGCATCTGCTG
>RJWM01018475.1:0-41007 GCA_004363535.1 Dasyprocta punctata
ACCAGCACTCAGGAGGTTGAGGCAACAGTATCATTGTGAGTTTGAGACCAGCCTGGGCCACAAAGTGAGCTCAAGGTGAGCCTGAACTGCATAGTGAAAGTATATCTCAAAAAGTAGTGCCAGGGATTTAGCTTAGTGGTATAAGTACCTGGCTGGAGGTGAGAGTATGTGAGTTCAATCCCTGGTACCAAAAATAAATAAATAAATAAATAATGTTGTTAGAAAATTTGTGGTTATATATCCCACTGGAAAGACACACCCTGCCACAACTTATGGTTTTCCCTGATAATAGAGCTAGGGAGATAAGGATTTCAATATCCTGAATGAATCTCTGTAAGGATTGAGGCCTGGATTGTAGCATGAGTTGTGCCTGATACTTGCCTATTTGAAAGAATGGGTGGATAAATTGCATTGTTCCATATCACAATGGGAGGTCCCTGAGCAGAATCAAGTTCAGGATAAGTATAAGTGAGCAAAGTGTTCATTTGGGAAGACTTTGGCTTATGTGCTTCTATAGATATAAGAGGCTCACAGGCCTTATTCCATGGTTTTTGCTGTTAAAATGAAATTTGCAAATAAAAGGCTTTGCATCCCTGGAGAAAAGAAACAGGGGCAACTCGTTGTAAACATGCCTAAGAAGAACTCCAGTGGAGATGTGTACATCCACAAGGAGAATGATCTTGCTCTACAAACAGAGGCAGGAAACCTACTATAAATGGTGCTTCCCAATTCCCTCCTCGGTGTGAATGAAAAGGGATATAGTACCGTAGCACTGCCCAGGGAAGCTTCCTCTGTTGTATCAGCTTTCCTACCTATTCAGAACACAGAGCAGCACAAAACCATATTGTTTGGTTTGTACATTTCTGGTGCGTACTTTGAATATCTCAGATTCTTAGGGCCAAAAGTAGTTGGAATATTTATAGTTATGCACACAAATGGAAAAAAACACAATGGGACTATTTACATGTTTCCATGATAATAGTCCTGGGGAGAAGAGGGCATCAATGTCCTGAAGGAATCTCCTTAAGAATTGAGGTCTGGATTGCAGTACGAGTTGTGCTTGATACTTGCATATATGAATGAATAGATAACTAAATTGCTTGCACCATATAAAGAAGAAATGTCTGCAAGTAGAGTCAAGTTCAGGATAAGTCTAAGTGAGCAAAGTATTCCTTTGCGAAGATTTAAGGTGTGTTTTTATGTATACATAACAGGCTTATGTTCCTTATTTCTCAGTTTTTGCTGTTAAAAGGCAGTTTGTGGATAAATGGCTTTGCAACCCTAATGAAAAGAAACAGCCTGCAACTCATTGTGTACATGTCTGAGAAGAACTACAGTGGAGAAGTGTACATTCACAAACAGGATGATCCTGCTCTACAAACAGAGGCAGGAAACCTACCATAATTTGTGCTTCACAATTCCCTCCTAGGAGTGAATGGAAGGGGACATAGGATTGTAACACTGCCCATGGAAGCTTCCCCAGCTTGGTCAGCATTGCTATCTATTCTGAATAGACAACAAAACCTAACCGTATTCTTTGGTTTTTTCATTTCTCTGAGAAACTGAGATTTTTCACTTTCAATGTCTCAGTTTCTAATGGTGAAAAGTAGTTTGAATATTTCTGAATATGCACTGGAATGCAAAGATGCACCCCTCCACTACTTATGTGTTTCCCTGATAATACCCCAGGGAGAAGGGGACCTCAGTGTAATGAATAAGTCTCCTTAAGAATTGAGGCCTAGATTGCAGTATGAGTTGTGCCTGGTACTTACATATATGAATGAAAGGATGGATAAATTACATTGTGCCATATCACAATGGAATGTCCCCAAGCAGAGTCAAGTTTAGAATAAGTCCAAGTGAGCAATGCCTTTATTTGGGAAGAATTTGGGCTGTGTGCTTCTATACACATAAGAGGCTCGGAGGCCTTATTTTTCGGATTTTGCACTTAAAATACAGTTTGCAAATAAATGGCTTTGTGGTCCTTGTGAACAGAAACATCCTGTAACTCACTGTGTATATGCCCAAGAAGAAGTCCACTGGAGGAGTGCACATCCACAAGCACAATAATCCTGCTCTATGAACAGATGCCTGAAACCTATCATAAGTGGTGCTTCCCAATTCCCTCCAAGGAGTGAGTGGAAGAGGACACAGTGTTGTAGCACTGCCTAAGAAACTTCCCCAGCTTCGTCAGCTTGGCAATCTATTCAGAACAGACAAGAAAACCTAACCATATTCTTTTATTTTATGTGTTTCTGTGAGAAACTGAGATGCACACTTTGAATCTCTCAGTTTCTTGTGGTTAATGCAGTTTGAGAGCCAGGCCTGTTTGCACATGCCTTTAAACCCAGCTCTGGGAAGGCTGAGGCATGAAGATCATTGTGAGTTTGAGACCAGCCTGGGCTACAAAATCAGTTCAATGGGCTAGCATGAACTGCATAGTGAGATCCTGTCTTAAAAAATAGGCCCAGGGATTTAGCTAAATGACATAAGTGTCTGCCTGGAGGCACGAGGTTGAGTATGAACCCCAGTAACAACAACAGCAACAAAAATTTTTTAAAAAAGCAGTTTGAAAATTTATGGTTATACACCCCAATGGAAAGACACACCCTGACACAACTTATGGGTTTCCCTGATAATAGCTATAGGGAGATGAGGACCTCAGTATCCTGAATGAATCTTCATAAGGATTGAGGCCTGGATTGTAGTATGGGTTGTGCCTGATACTTGCCTATATGAATGATTAGATGGATCAATTGCATTGTGCCATATCATGATGGAATGTCCCCAAGGAGAGTCAAGATCAGGGTAAGTCTAAGTGAGAAAAACATTCACTTGGGAGGACTTTAGGGTGAGAGTCAAGATCAGAGTAAGTCTAAGTGAGAAAAACGTTCATTTTGGAGGACTTTAGGGTGTGTACTTCTAGATACATAAGAGGCTCAGAGCCCTTATTTCTGTTTTTGCTGTTAAAAGGTAGTTTGTGAATAAAAAACTTTGCACCCCTGGAGAAAAGAAACAGTGCACAACTCATTTTGTATATACCTAAGAAGAACTCATGTGGAGATATCTACATCACAAGCAGCATTTTCCTGCTCTAGAAACAGAGGCCTCAAACCTACCATAAGTGGTGCTGCACAATTCACTCCTAGGAGTCAATAGAAAGGGATATAGGGTTGTAGGACTGCCCAGAGAAGCTTTCCCAGCTTAGTCAGCTTTTCTATCTATTCAGAACAGATACAAAGCAATAACCTGGATTTTTGGTTTGTGCATTTTGATGACGAACTGAGATGCACACTCTGAATCTCTCAGTTTCTTATGGTCAAAGGTAGTTTGAATGTTAATGGTGATGCACTGGAATGGAAAGTTAGAGAATACAATTACTTAGGTGTGTCCCTAATAATAGCCCCAGGGAGAAGAGGACCTCAATGTCCTGAATGAATCTTCTGAAGTGTTGATGCCTGAGTTGCAGTATGAGTTGGGAATGATACTTGAATGTGTGAATGAATGGATGTATAAATTGCATTGTACCATATCACATTTGAATGTCCCAAAGCATAGTCCAGTTCAGTATAAGTGTAAGTGAGCAAAGCATTCATTTGGGAAGAATTTGGCCTGTGTGCTGCTATATACATAACAGGCTTACAGACCTTAGTTCTTGGATTTTGCTGTTAAAAGGCAGTTTTGGAATAAACATTTTTGTATACCTGGTGAAAAGAAGCAGCCTGCAATTCACTGTGTTTATGCCTAAGAAGAACTCCAGTGGAAAACTGTATATTCACAAGCAAAATGATCCTGTAATACAAACACATGCCTGAAAAAAACATAAGTGGTGCTTTCCAATTCTCATCATGGAGTGAATGGAAGGGGATGAGCTTGTAGTACTACCCAGGGAAGATTTCACTGCTCAGTCAACTTTGCTATGTATTCAGAACACACAACACAACCTATGTATTCTCTGGATTGTGTGTTTCTGTGAGAAACTGAGATGCATATTTTGAATTTCTCAGTATCTTATGGGAAAACATATTTTGAATTTATATAGTTATACACCCAAATGAAAATACACACCCTGCGACTATTTATGTGCTTCCTTGATAATATCCCCAAGGAGAAGACCTGAATATCATAATAAATCTTGAGAACTGAGGCCTGTATTGCAGTATGAGTTATGCCTGTTACTTGCACATATGAATGAATGAATGAATGAATTGTATTGTCCCATATCATGATGGAATGTCCCCAAGCAGAGTCAAGTTCAGGATAAGTTAACAAAGTGTCCATTTAGGAAGACTTTGGGGTGTGTACCTCTATATACATGACAGGCTCACAGGTCTTAGTTATCGGTTTTTGCTGTTAAAAGGTAGTTTTGGAAAAAATGACTTTGCAGCCCTGGAGAAAAGAAACAGCCTGCAACTCACTGTGTATATTCCTAAGAAGAGCTATAGGGAGAAGTGTACATTCACAAGGAAAATGATCCTGCTCTACAAACAGAGTCCTGAAAGCTAACATAAGTGGTGCTTCACAATGCCCTCCGAAAGTGAATAGAAGGGAATATAGGGCTGTAGCACTGTCCAGGTAAGCTTCAATAGGTTAGTCAGCTTTGCTATCTCTTCAGAACAGAGGATAAAACCTAATCGTATTCTTTGCTTTTTGTATTTCTGAGAGAAACTGAGATGTGCACATTGAATCTCACAGTTTCTTATGGTCAAAGGTAGTTTGACTGTTTATGGTTATGCACCCGAAAGGAAAGGCACACCCTGCCGTTATTTATGTTTTTCCTTGATAATAGGCCCAGGGAGAAGAAGAACTGAATGTACTGAATGAATCTCCTTAAGGACTGAGGCCTGGATTGCAGTATGAATTGTGACTGATAGTTGCATGTATGAGTGAATGAATGGATAAGTTGCATTGTGCCATATCACAGTGGAATGTTCCCAAGCAGAGTCAAGTTCAAGATAACTCTAAGTGAGCAAAGCAATCATTTTGAAAGACTTTGGGGGTATGTGATTCTATATAAATAACAGGCTTACAGGCCTCAGTTCTCTGTTTTAACTGTCAAAAGACCCTTGGGGAATAAACGGCTTTGTAGCCCTGGTGAAAAGGAACAACCTGCAACTCGTTGTGTATGTGCCTAAGAAGAGTTACAGTGGAGAAATGTACATTCACAAGGAGAATGGTCTGCTCCACAAACAGAGGCCTGAAGCCTACCATAAGTGGTGCTTCACAATTACCTCAGAGGAGTGAATGGAAGGGGATATAGTTATACCACTGCCCAGGGAAGCTTCAGTAGGTTAGTCACTTTTGCTATTTATTCAGAATGGAGTACAAAACCTAACTGTATTCTTTGCTTTCTGCATATCTGCTAGAAACTGAGATGCATATTTTGAATCTCTCAATTTCTTTTAGTCACAGGTAGTTTGAATATTTATGGTACTGCACTGGTATGGAAAGATACACCCTGCCACGATTGATGTGTTTCCCTGTAAACAGCCCCAGGGAGAAGCAGACCTCAATATCCAGAGAGAATATCCTTTAGAAATGAGGCCTCAATTGCCGTATGAGTGGGGCACTATACTTGCACATATGAATGAATGAATGAATGAATGAATTGCATTGCATTATCCCATATCACAATGGAATGTACCCAAACACAGTCAAGTTCAGTATAAGTCCAAGTGAGCAAAGGGTTCATTTGGGAAGTGTTTGTGGTAGATGCTTCTATATATATATAACAGGATGACAGGCCTTAGTTCTCAGTTTTTGCTGTTAAAAGGCAGTTTGTGATTGAATGACTGTGTTGCCCTGGGGAAAACAAATAGCCTACAAATTGTAGCATATGTGACTAAGAAGAACTCCAGTGCAGAAGTGTACATAAACAAACAGAATGATCCTACAATACAAACAGAGGCCTAAAGCCTACAATAAGTGGTGACTCCCAGTTCCCTCCTAGGATTGAATGGAAGGAGATACATGATTGTAGCACTGCTCTGGGAAGCTTCCCCTGCTCAGTCAGCTTTGCTACCTATTCAGAATGCAAAAGAAATCTAACTGCATTTTTTGGTTGGTGCATTTCTGCAAGAAAATTAGATGTGCATTTTGAATCTCTTAGGTTCTGATGGACAAAGGTAATTTGAATATTTATTTTTATGCACACTAATGGAAAGATACAATCTGTCACTACTTGTGTGTTTCCATGATAACAGACCAGGGAGAAGAGCACCTCAATATCCTGAATGTATCTCCTTAAGAATTGAGGCCTGGATTGCAATATGAGTTGTGCCTGATAGTTGCATGTATAAATGAATGAGCGGATAAATTGCATTGTGCCATATCACAATGGAATATCACCAAGCAGAGTCAACTTCAGAATAACTCAAAATGCACAAAGACTTCATTTGGGAAGAGCTTGGTGTATGTACTTCCATATACATAGCGAGATTCCAGGCCTTGGTTCTCGGTTTCTGTTGTTAAAAGGCAGTTTGCCATTAACAGGCTTTGCAGCCCTGGTGAAAAGAAACAACCTGCAGCAAGTTGTGTGTATGTCTAAGAACTCCAGTGGAGAATTGTACATCCACAAGCAAAATAATTCTGCACTATAAGTGGAGGCCAGAAAAATACCATAAGCGGTGCTTCCCAATTCCATCCTAAAGGAAAGGGATATACGGTTGTAGCACTGCCCAGGGAGGCTTCCTCAGATTAATCAGCTTTACTACTTGTTCAGAACAGTGAACAAATCCTAACCAGATTCTTTGGTTTCTGTGTTTCTGTGAGAAACTGAGATGGGAACAAAGAGTCTCTCAGTTTCTTATGGTCAAAGGTAGTTTGGAATTTTATGGTGATGCACAAGAGTGGAAATTTGGAATGTCATTACTTATGTGTTTCCCTGATAAGAGCCCTAGGGAAAAGAAGACCTCAGTGTCCTAAATGAATCTGTTTAAATATTGACTCGTGGATTGCAGTATGAGTTGTGCATGATTCTTGCATATATGAATGAGTGGATGGATAAATTGCATTGTGCCATATCACGATGGAATGTCCCCAAGCATAGTCAACTTCAGGATAGGTCTAAGTGAGCAAAACATTCATTTGTGAAGAATCTGGCTTGTGTGCTTCTATGTACATAACAGGCTTAAAGGTCTTTGTTCTCAGTGTTTGCTGTTAAAAGGCAGTTTTGGAATGAATAGCTTTGTAGCCCTAGTGAAAAGAAACAGCCTGCAACCTGTTTTATATGCTTAAGAAGAACTCCAGTGGAAAACTGTACATCCACAGGCAAAATGATCCTTCAATGCAAACAGAGGGCTTAAACCCACCATAAGTGGTGCTTCAGAATTTCTTCCTAGGAATGGATGGAAGGGGATATAGGGTTGTAGCACTCCCCAGGGAAGGCTGCCCTGCTCAGTCAGCTTTGCAATCTACTCAGAACACATGAGAGAAAGTAACTGTATTCTTTGGTTTGTGTGTTTCTGCGAGAAACTGAGATGAACATTTTGAATCTCTCAGTTTCCTATGGTCAAAGGTATTTTGGATATGCATGGTTATGCACAAGAATGGGAGATACACCATGCCACTACATATGTGTTTCCCTGACAATAGCCATAGGGAGAAGAGGACCTCAATGTCCTGAATGAACCTCCTTAAGAACTGAGGCCTAGATTGTAGTATGAGTTGTACATGATAATTGCATACATCAATAAATGACTGGGTAAATTGCATTGTTCCATATCATGATGGAATATTCCCAAGCAGAGTCAAGTTCAGGATAAGTCTAAGTGAGCAAAGTCTTCATTTGGGAAGACCTTGGGGTGTGTGTTTCTATATACATACGAAGCTTGCAGGCCTTCATTCTCTGACTTTGCTGTTAAAAGACAGTTTGCAAATAAACAGCTTTGCATCTTGGTGAAAAGAAAGAGTCTGCAACATGTTGTGTATATACTGAAGAAGAACTCCAGTGCAGAAGTGTACCTCTGCCAGTAGAATGATCCTGCTCTATAAACAGAGGCCTGAAACCTAGCATAAGTGGTGCTTCCCAATTCCCTCTCAGGAGTGAATGGAAGGTGATGTATTGTTGTAGCACAACACAGGGAATGTTCCCCAGGTTAGTCAGCTTCGATATCTATTCAGAACAGAGAACAAAACCTAACTGTAGACTTTGGTTTCTGTGTTTCTGCTAGGAACTGACATGCAAACTCTTAATCTCTCAGTTTCTTATGGTCAAAGGTAGATTGAATATATATGCTTATGCACCAGAATGGAAACATACCCCCTGCCATTACTTATGTGTTACCCTGATAATAGCCCTAGGAAGAAGAGAAACTTAAGGTCCTGATTGAATCTCCTTAAGAATTGAGGCCTGCCTTGAAGTATGACTTGTGCCTAATACTTGCATATATGAAGGAATGGATGGATAAATGACATTGTGCCTTATCACAATGGAATGTCCCCAAGCAGAGTCAAGTTCAGAATAAGTCTAATTGACCAAACTACTCACTTGGGAAGAGTTGGAGTTGTGTGCTTCTACATAAATAACAGGTTCATGGGCCTTAGGTCTTAGTTTTTGCTTGTAAAAGGTAGTATTGCAATGAACGGCATTGTTGTCCTGTTGAAAAGAAACAGCCTGCAACTCACTTTATATATGCCTAAGAAGAACTCCACGAGAACTGTACATCCACAAGCAGAATGACCCTGTAATACAAACAGATGCCTGAAAGAAACCATAAGAGGTGCTTCCCAAGTCCCTCCAAGGAGTGAAAGGAATGGGGTATATGGTTGTAGCACTGCCCAGGGAAGCTTCCCCAGCTTAGTCAGCTTTGCTATCTATTCAGAACAGAGAACAAAAGCTAAACATATTCTTTGCTTTCTGCATTTCTGTGAGAAATTGAGCTACACAGTTTGGAGCTCTCACTTTCTTTGGCTCACAGGTAGTTTGAATATTTATGGTTATGCACCCAAATTGAAAGACACACCCTGCCACTACTTATGAGTTTCCCTGAATATGGCCCAAGAGAGAAGAAGGTCTCAATGTCCTGAATAAGTCTGCTTAAGAACTGAAGCCTGGATTGCAGGATGAATTGTGCCTGATGCTTGCATATATGAAAGAATGGAAAGATAAATTGCATTGTGCCATATTATGATGGAATGACTCCAAGGAAAGTCAAGTTCATGATAAGTCTACATGAGCAAACTGTTCATTTGGGAAGAATTTGGTGTGTGAGCTTCTGTATACATAACAGGCTTACAGTCCTTAGTTCTCAATTTTTGCTATTTAAAGGCAGTTTGTGAATAAGTGGCTTTGCAGCCCTGATGAAAAGAAGCAGTTTGAAACTAATTGTATATATGCCTTAGAAGAAGTCCAGTGGAGAAATGTACATCCACAAGCAGAATCATCCTGCTCTACTAACAGAGGCCTGAAACCTACCATAAGTGGTGCTTCACAATTCCCTCCTTGCAGTGAATGGAAGGTTATATAGGCTTGTAGCACTTCTCAGGGAAGCTTGCCCAGCTCAGTCATATTTGTTGTGTATTTGCAATGGAAAACAATAGCTAATCATACTCTTTGCTTTCTGCATTTCTGCAAGAAACTGAGTTGAGCACTTTGAATCTCTCAGCTTCTTAAGATCACATGTAATTTCAATATTTATGGTCATGCACCAGAATGGAACAATACACCTTGCCGCTATTCATGTGTTTCCATGATAATAGCTCGAGGGAGAAGGAGACCTCAATGTCCAGTGTAAATCTCCTTAAGTATTGTGACCAGAATTGCAGTAGGAATGGTTCCTGATACTTGCATTGATGAATGAATGGATGGATAAATTGTATTGTTCCACATCATGCTGGAATGTCCCCACGTACAGTCAAGTTCAGAAGAAGTCTAAGTGAGCAATACATTCATTTGAGGGAACTTTGGGTGTGTGTGCTACAAACATAACAGGGTTACAGGCCCCAGTTTTAGGTTTTGGCTGTTAAAAGGCAGTTTGTGAATAAACAGCTTTGCAGACCTGGTGAAAAGAAACAGCCTACAACTCATTGTGTATGTGCCTAAGAATTCCCTTGGAGAAATGTACACACAGAAGGAGAATGATCCTGCTCTACAAACACAGGCCTGAAACCTACCATTAGTGGTGGTGCCTTATTCCCTCCTAGAAATGACTGAAGGGGTTACGGTGTTGTAGCACTACACAGTGAACCTTCCCCAGCATAGTAAGTTTTGCTGTCTATTCAGAACAGATAACAAAACCTAACAGGATTATTTGGTTTGTGCATTTCTGTGAGAAACTGGGATGCACACGTTGAATCTCTCAGTTTCTTTTTCTTTTTCTTTTCCTTTTTTTTTTTTTTTTTTTTTTTTTTGGCACAGGAATTGAACTCACAGCTTCATGCCTGTCAGACAGGTGCCCAAGTCACTGAGCCAAACTCCCAGCCCTGGTTTTTTGAGGCAGGGTCACACTGTGTAGCTCAGGCCGGCCTTGCACTCATGTTGTAGCCCAAGCCGGCCTCAAACTCACAACGCTCCTCCTACCTCAGCCTCCCGAGTGCTGGGATTAAAGGTGTGCACCATCACGCCTGGCATGAATCTCTGTTTCTTATGGTCAAAAGTAGTTTGAATATTTATGGCTTCTCACTGGAATGGAAAGATACACAATACCAATACTTATGTGTTTCCCTGATAATAGATCCACAGAGAAGAGGACCTCAATGTCCTGGATGAATCTCCTTAAGAATTGAGGCCTAGATTGCAGTTTGAGTTGTGTGTGATACTTGCCTATATGAATGAATGGATGCATACATTGTATCATGTCATATCACTATGGAATGTGCCCAAATGGAGTCAAGCTCAGGATAAGTCTCATTGAGCAAACTGTTCATTTG
This sequence comes from Dasyprocta punctata, assembly GCA_004363535.1. Lineage (NCBI taxonomy): Eukaryota > Metazoa > Chordata > Mammalia > Rodentia > Dasyproctidae > Dasyprocta > Dasyprocta punctata. The sequence continues at coordinate 10,870 of RJWM01018475.1, forward strand.
GGAAGACTTGGGCTTGTGTGCTTATTGTATTAAAAAGGAATAGGCATTTTTTTCTCCATTTTTGCTGATAAAAGGCAGTTTGCAAAGAAAAGGCTTTGTAGCCCTGGTGTAAAGAAACTGCCTAAACTCATTCTGTGTTTCTCTAAGAAGACCACCAATGAGGAAGTGTATATCCAAATCAGAATTATCCTGTTCTACAAGAAGAGGCCTTGAACATAAAATAAGTGGTGCTTTCCAATTCCTCCATAGGAGTCAAAGGAAGGTGACATAGCCTTGCAACCCTGCTACAGGGAAGCTCCAACACATTCATCAGCTTAGTGATAACTTCAGAATAGAGAACAGAAATTAACTGTATTCTTAGAATGATGCACTTCTGCAAGGAAATGAGACCCACACTTTGAATCTCTCAGTTTCCTCATGTCAAAGGTAATCTGCATATTTATACTTGTGTAGCCTATTGCAAAGTCACACCCAGCATGGTTTTCTGTGTTTCTCTGATAATAGCCACAAGAAGAAGAGTACCCCCAAGGTAATTAATGAATCTGCTTAGCAATGAGGCCTGGAAAGCCATAAGAGTGGTGCCTGGTGCTTCCCCATAAGAGTGAATGGATGGATAAATTGTGTTGTGCCACAGCATGCTGTGTGTGCCAGCTGAGTCAGATTCAGGCTAAGTCTAAGTGAGCAAAGCCTTCATTTGTGAAGACTTTGGCTTGAGTGCTTCTCTGTACAAAAGACATACAGCTTTTTCTTTCTTTCTTTTCTTTTCTTTTCTTTTCTTTTTTTTTTTTTTGTAAAAGGCATTTTGTGAATAAAAGACTTTGCAGCCCCAGTAAAAAGATATGGCCTGCAACTCATTCTGTGTTTTCCTAAGAAGAACTCCAGTGGGGAAGTGCACATCCAAATCAGAATTATCCTGCTCTACAAAAAGAGGACTGGAACCTGTCAAAATGGTTCTTTCCAGTTCCAAGGTAGGAGTAAACAGAAGGTGATATACTGTTGTAGCATGGCTGTAGGAAAGCTTCTCTAGTTCGGTCTGCAGTGCAGTAAGTTCAGACTAGAGTACAGAACCTAATCTCATTCTTAGGTTGGGGAGTTTCTGCAAGGAAATGAGAGGAACACTTTGAATCTCTGTTTCCTATGCTCAAAGGCAATCTGCATATTTATGCCTGTGCACTGTATTGGAAGAATATGCCCGGCATGGCTATGTGTGTTTCTCTCAAAATAGACTCAGAGAGAAGACTACCTCAAAGTAATCTATGAACCTGCATAGCAATGAGGCCTGGAAAGCCAGAAGAATTGTGCTATTTCCCCATCAGAATGAATGGGTGAATAAATTGCATTGTGCAATAGCACCGTGAAAGTTATGCCAGATGGGTCAGGTTCAGGATAAGTCTAAGTAAGCAAAGCCTGCATTTGTGAAGATTTTAGCTTGTGTGCCTTTCTGTATAAAAGATGTACAGGCCTTTTATTCTTGGTGTTTGCTCCTAAAAGGCAGTTTGTGAATAAAAGGCTTTGTAGCCTTGGTGAGAAGAAACTGCCTGCAACTTACTCTGTTTTTCCCTAAGAAAAACTCCAGGGGGGAAGTGTACAATCACAAGGAGAATGATCCTGCTCTACAAACAGAGGCCTGGAACCTACCATAACTGGCGATTTCCAATTCCCCCATAGGAGGTAATGGAAGGCAATACAAGGTTATAGCATGGCTGCAGAGAAGCTTCCCCAGCTCTGTCAGCTTTCCTGTTTAGTTTGGTCTTATTCTATTTTGGTTTGCCTAATTTTATTATATTTGATGGTATAGACGACTGTTTCAAAGATAACAAAACACATTGCTCTCTCTCCTTTGACTTTCAGTCTAGGAATCCCCTTTTGAGTTTAATGTGTTTCTTGCATAAAGCATATTGATGGATCCTGTCTTCTGATCGACTCTGCCTGTGTTTCTTTTCATTGGCGAACTGAGGCCATCTATGAAAGAAATCTATCTGTAGTCTGTGATTGGGGCACTTCTGCAAGGAAATGAGAGGCACACTTTGAATCTCTCAGTTTCCTCAAGTCAATTGCAATCTGCATATTTATACTTGTGCAGCCTATTGCAAAGTCACACCTGGCATGGCTTTCTGTGTTTCTCTGATAATAGCCACAGGGAGAAGAGTGCCCCAAGGTAATTAATGAACCTGGTAAGCAGTGCAGCCTGAAATGCCATAAGAGTGTTTCCTGGTACTTCCCCTTAAGAATGAGTGGATGGATAAATTGCATTGTGACAGCACCAGCAGAGTCAATTTCAGGAAAAGTCTAAGTGAGCAAAGGCTTCATTTGTGAAGACTTTAGCTTGGGTGCTTCTGTGTATAAAATATGTACATGCATTTTTTTTCTCAGCTTTTGTTAGTAAAAGGCAGTGTGCAAATAAAACTCTTTTTCAACCCTGGGGAAAAGAGGTGTAATCCAAATCAGAATGATCCTGGTCTAAAAAAAAAGACCTGGAATCTGCCAAAGTGGTGCTTTCCAATTCCCTTATCAGAGTGAATGGAAGGTGATACACTGTTTTCGTTAGGCTGCAAGGAACCTTCTGCAGATCTGTCTGCTGCAGACTAGAGAACAGAACCTAATCATATTTCTAGGCTCCATATTATTAGGTTTCCTTCTGCAAGGAAATGAGCGTCACACTTTGAATCTCTCGGTTTACCATGCTCAAAGGCAATCTGCATATTTATGTTGTGCAGGCAACTGAAATGACACACCCAGCAAGACTATGTGTGTTTCTTTGAAAATAGACCCAGGCAGAAGAGTAGCCCTTACTAATTGATGAATCTGCTTAGTGAGTAGGCCTGTAATGCCATAAGAGTTGTTTTTGGTACTTCCCCTTATGAATGAAAAGATGAATAAATTGCATTATGACATAGCACCATGACAGGTGCGCCAGTCGAGTCAGGTTCACTTTAAGTCAAAGTGAGTAAAGCCTTCATTTGTGAAGACTTTGGCTTGTGTGCTTCTCTGTATAAAAGATGTACAGGCCTTTTTTTCTCAGTTTTTGCTGGTAGAAGACAGTTTGCAAATAAAAGACTTTGCAGCCCTGGTAAAAAGAAACTACCTGCAACTCGTTCTGTGTTTTCCTAAAGAGAACTCTAGTGGGGAAGTGTGCATGCAAACAGAATGATCCTGCTCCACAAAGAGAGTCCTGGAACCTACCATAAATGGTGCCTAACAATTCACCCATAGGAGTGAATGGAAGGTGATACACCATTGTAGTACTGCTGCAGAGAATCTTCCCTAGCTGTCAGTCTTATGATAAGATCAGACTGGAGAACAGAACCTAATGGTATTCTTGGGTTGGGACATTTCCGCAAGGAAATGATAGGCACATTTTGAATCTCTCAGTTTCCTCTGCTCAAAGGCAATCTGCATATTTATGCCTGTGTACCATTTTGGAATGGCACTCCCAGCATGGCTTTGTGTGTTTCTCTCATAATTCACTCAGGGAGAAGTGTGCCCCAAGGTAACCAATGAGGTAACCAATGCTTAGCAATGAGACCTGGAATGTCGTAAAAGTGGTGCCTGGTGCTTCCCCATAACAGTGAATGTATGGCTAAGTTGCATGGTGCCATAGCACCATGGAAGGTGTGTCAGGTTCAGGAGAAGTCTAAGTGAGCAAAGCCTCCATTTGTGCAAACTTTGGCTTGTGTGCTTCTCTGTGTATAAGATGTACAGGCCTTTTCTTTTGGTTTTTGCTGGTAAAAGGCAGTTTGTGAATAAATGTCTTTGCATCCCTGGTGAAAAATAACTAGCTGCAATTTATTCTGTGTTTCCCTAAGAACTCTAGTGGGGAAGTGTACATCCAAAGCAGAGTGATCCTGCTCAACAAACAGAGGCCTGGAACCTACCATGAGTGGGGCTCTCCAATTCCCACATAGGACTGAATGAAAGCAATATACCATTGTAGCAGGGCTGCAGGGAAGCTTCCCCAGTTCAGTCAGCTTCCTGATAAGTTCATACTAGAGAATGAACCTAACAATATTCTTAGATTTAGGCACTTCTGCAAGGAAATGAGAGGTGCACTTTGAATCTCTCAGTTTCCTCATCTCAAAGGCAATCTACATATTTACGCTTGTGCAGCGTATTACAAAATCACTCCAGGCATGACTTTCTGTGTTTCCCTGACAATAGCACCACTTGCCAAAGTGATGCTCTCCAATTCCCTTCTAGGTGTAAATGCAAGGTGATATTCCATTTTTTTTTTTTTTTTTTGCGGCACCGGGGATTGAACTCACAACCTCGCGCCTGACAGGGCAAGCGCTTTAAGGCACTGAGCCAAACTCCCGGCCCTGGTTTTTTGAGGCAGGGTCGCCTATGTAGCTCAGGCCGGCCTTGTGCTCGCGTTGTAGCCCAAGCCGGCCTCGAACCCACAACGCTCCGCCTACCTCAGCCTCCCGAGTGCTGGGATTAAAGGCGTGCGCCACCACGCCTGGCTCTAGGTGATATTCCATTTTAACAAGGCTTCCTGGAAGCTTCCTTGATTGGTCTGCTGTGCAATAATTTCAGAATAGGGAATTGAATCTTACTGTATTCTGAGTTTTGGTGCTTCTGCAAGGAAATGAGTGACATACTTTGAATCACTGAGTTTACTATGCTCAAAGGCAATCTGCATATTTATGCTTGTGCAGCCTATTGAAATGACACACCTGGCATGACTTTGTGTGTTTCTCTGAAAATAGACCCAGGCCGATGAGTACCCCTTGTTAATCGATGAACATGCTTTGCAAGTAGGCCTGGAATGCCATAAGAGTGTTTCCTGGTACTTCCTCATACTGATGAATGGATGGATAAATCGTATTGTGCCAGAGGACCAGGAAGGGTACGCTAGCTGAGTCAGGTTCAGGGTAAGTCTAAGTGAGCAAAACCTTCATTTGTGAAGACTTTGGCTTGGGTGCTTCTCTATACAAAAGATGTACATGCATTTTTTCTTGGTTTTTGTTGGTAAAAGGCAGTGTGCAAATAAAAGGCCTTGCAGCCCTGGTGAAAAGAAAGTGCCTGCAACTTGTTCTGTGTTTCCCTGAGAAATTCTACAGTTCAGAAGTGTACATGCATATCAGAATGATTCTGCTCAACAAAGAGAGGCCTGGAACCTACCATAATTTGTCCTTTCCAATTCTCCCATAGAAGTGAATTGTAGGTGATATACCGTGGTATCAAGGCTGCAGGAAAACTTCCCCAGTTTGGTCAACTTCACAATAAGTTCAGATTAGAGAGTGGAACCTAACCCTATTCATAGGTTGGGGGGCCTTTGCAAAGAATTGAGAGGCACACTTTGAACCTCTCAATTTCCAACTTTCAAAGGCCATCTGTATATTTATGATTTTGCACCCTATTGGAATGACTTGCCTGGAATGGCTTTGTGTGTTTCTCTGATAAGAAACTCAGACAGAAAGAATACCTGAATATAACCAATGAACCTGCTTAGCAAAGAGGCCTGGAATACCATAAGTGTGGTGCCTGGTGCTTCTACATAAGAATGAATAGATGGATAAATTACATTGTTCCATAGTACCATGGAAGTTGCATCAGCTGAGTCAGATTCAGCATAAGTCTATGTGAGCAAAGCCTTCATTTTGGAACACTTCGGCTTCTGTGCTTCTCTTTATTAAAATGTACAGCCCTTTTATTCTCAGTTTTGGCTGGAAAAGGCATTTTGGGAATAAAAGACTTTGCATCACTGGTGAAAAGATGACCCCTGCATCCCATCCTGTGTTTGAATAAGAACTCCAGTGGGGAAGTTTACTTCTAAATCAGAATGAGCCTGATCGACAAACAGAGGCCTGGAACCTATAAAAAGTGGTGCATTAGAATTCTCCCATAAGAGTGAATCAAAGGTGACATACCCTTGTTTCACGGTTGCAGTGATCTTCCCCAGCTAGGTCAGCTTCACAATAAGTTCAGACTAGGGAATGGAAACTAACCCTATTCTTAGGTTAGGGTGATTCTGCAAGGAAATGAGAGGTGCATTTAGAAACTCTCAGTGTCCTATGTTCATATGCAATCGGCAATTTTATGATTTTGCACCTGTTGGAAGGATATGTCTGCTGTGGCTTTGTGTGTTTTTCTAATAATAGCCCCAGGGAGAAGAGTTCGCCAAGGTAATCAATAAAGCTACTTTGCAATGTGGCCCACAATATCTTAAGAATATGCTCTGTTTGTGGAGCATGGTCATTCTGATTTGGATGTACACTTTCCCACTGGAGTTCTTACCCAAACACAGGACAGAATGCATGCAGTTCCTTTTAGCCATGGATGCAAAGACTTTTAATCACAAAGTGCCTTTTACCAGCATAAACCAACAAAAAAGCTTATTATGAAACTCATTCTGTGTATACCTAAGAAGAATTCCAATGGAGAAGTATACATCAACAAGGATTATGTTCCTTCTCTACAAACTGGGGACTGCAACCTAAATAAGTGGTGCTTTCCAATTCCCTCCTAGGAGTGAACAGGAGGGGGAAAAATTGTAGCACTGCCCAGTGAAGCTTCCCCAGATTAGTCAGCTTTGTAACCTGTTCAGAATCCTGAAACAAACCTGCACACTTTGGTTTAGCGACTTTTGAGAGAAACAGAGGTGCACACTTTACTTTTCTCAGTTGCTTAGGGTCAATGGTAGTTTGAATACGGTGATGCACCCCAATAGAAAGATGCATCCTGGGGCATGTTATGTGTTTCCCTGATAAAAGACCCAAGGAGAAGAGAACCTCAATATCCTGAATGAATCTGCTTAAGAATTGATGCCTGGATTGCAGTATGAATTGTGACTGATACTTGAGTACACGAATGAATGGAGGGATGAGTTGCATTGTGCCACAACAAGATGGAACATCCCCAAGCATAGTCAAGTTCAAGATAAGTCTCGGGGAGCAATTCATTCATTTGGGAAGGCTTTGGGGTGTGTGCTTCTAGATATGAGAGGTACACAGGCCTTATTTCTTGGATTTCTGTTAAAAGGCTACTTGTGAATAAATGGGTTTTCAGCCCTGGTGCAAAGGAACTGCCTGCAACTCATCCTGCATATACCTAAGAGGAATTCCAGTGGAGAAGTGTACATTCACTAGAAGAGTGATTCTGCTCTACAAACTGAGACCTGAAAACTACCAAAAGTGATGCATCCCAATTCCCTCCTAGGAGTGAATGGAAGGGGATATGAGATTGTAACACTGCCCAGAGAACCTTAACAAGCTTAGTTAGATTTTCTTCCTTTTCAGAACCAAGACAACTGCTAATGACATTCTTTGGTTTATCCCTTTTTGAGAGACAATGAGAAGTGCAATTTTCATCTCTGTTTCTTGGGGTCAATGTAGGTTGAATATGGTGATGCACCTCAATGGAAAGATAAAGCCTGGGATATGTTATGTGTTTTCCTCATAAAAGCCCCAGGGAGAAGACAACCTCAATACCCTGAATGAATATGCTTAACAATTGAGACAAAGATTACAGTAATATTTGTGCATGATACTTACTTATATGAATGAAGGGATGGATAAATTGCATTGGGTCATAACATGATGGAATGTCCCAAAGCAGAGCCAAGCCCAGGATAAGGCTCAGTGAGCAAACTGTTCATTTGGAAAGATTTTGGGGTGTGTGTTTCTAGGCATAAGAATCTAACAGCCCTTATTTCTTGTTTTTTGCTGTTTAAAGGCTGTTTGGAATAAACATCTTTGCAGCCCTGGTGCAAAGGAACAGGCTGCTACCCGCTGTGTTTATACCTATGAAGAACTCCAGTGGAGAAGTGTACATTCACAAGAATGATCCTGCTCTACAAACAGAGACCTGAAAACAAGACAAGTGGTGCTTCCCAATTCCCTCCTAGGTGTGAGTGATGGGGAATAAAATGTTATAGCACTGCTCAGGGGAGCTTCCCCAGCTTAGGCACCTTTGTGACCTAGTCAGAAAAGTAAAAAAAAAAATGTAACCACATTCTTTAGTTTAGCCATTACAGAGAGTAACTGAGAGGCATACTTTACCTCACTGACTTGCTTAGGGTCAAAGGGAATTTGAATATGGTAAGGCACCACAATTGAAAAAAAATAGCCTAGGGTGTTATGAGTTTTGCTAATAATAGCCCCAGGGAGAAGGCAACATGAATGTCCTGAATGAATCTGCTAAAGAATTGAGGCATGCGTTGCAGTATAATTTGTTACCTGATACTTACCTATATGAATGGATGGATGGACATATTGCATTGTGCTCCATCATGATGCAATGTCCCCAAGCAGAGCCAAGCTCAGAAAAAGTCTCAGCAAGCAAATCATTCATTTGCAAAGATTTTGGGATGTTACTTTTAGGCATTACAGTCAAAGAGAACTTATTTCTTGGTTTTTGCTTTTTAAAGTCTGTTTGTGAATAAATGTCTTTGCAGTGCTGGTGCAAAGGAACAGCCAGCAATTTGTTGTGTGTATACTTAAGAAGACCTCCACTGGAGAAGTGTACACTCATGAGGAGGATGATCCTGCTCTACAAAAATAGGTCAGAAACCTATGATAAAGGGTGTTTCCCATTTCCCTCCAAGGAGTGAATGGTAGGGGGAAAAATTTGTAGCACTGCCTAGGGAAGCTTCCCCAGACTTGTCAGCTTCACCACTTTTTCAGAACAAAGAAAAAAACCTAATTGCATTCTTTGCTTTAGCCATTATTGAGAGAAATAAAGGTACGCACTTTCCTTCTCTTAGTTGCTTGGGTTCAAAGGTACTTTGAATATGGTGATGAACCCAAAGGGAAAGATATAGCCTGGGGTATATTATGTGTTTCACTGATAATAGGTCAAGAGAGAAGAGAACCTCAATGTCCTGAATGAATCTGTTTAAGAATTGAGACCTTGATTGCACTATGAGTTGAGCCTGATACTTGCATCTATGAATGAATGGATGGATAAATTGCATTCCACCATATTTTGATGGAATATCACCAAGCAGAGTGCAACTCAGACCTTGTCTCAGTGAGGAAACTGTTCATTTGGGAAGAGATTGGGGTGTGTGCTTTTAGGCGTAACAGATGCCTAGGCCTTATTTCTCAGCTTTTGCTGTTAAAAGCCTACTTGCTAATAAATGACTGGGCTGCACTGGTGTGAAGGAACAGCCTGAAACTCATTGTGTATATTACTAACAGGAACTCCAGTGGAGAAGTGTATATTCAAAAGGAGAGTGATCGTGCTCCACAAACAGAGGCCTGATACCTACTGTCCGACGCCGCCTCCGTTGTGAAGAAGGAGACGTGGGAACACACCGGAGAGCAATGTGGCTTTATTGGCGGGACTCAGCCTCTATATGTCCGCACACTGCGGCTCGTACCGTGCTGAGACCCTGGGTTTCCGTACATGCGTGTTTATATAGAGAGCATTACCCAATCATAGAGCACTATGTAAGCGCATGGGATAGGCTGCACAGGGACGCGGGTCAGGTTGCCGCCTTTTGGGGAGCGATACAGCAACCTGGAAGCAGGATGTGGGCGCCATCTTTGGTCGTTTGATGGGCAGGGGACCTAGTGGAGGCCGTTGTGACGTCATACTGTGGCAGACACACAGGCCCAGTCTTCTACAGTGGCTCCCAACAACCTACCATAAGTGGTGAGTCCAAATACCCTCCTAGGGTTGACTATAAGGGGATATAGGTTTATAGTACTGCATAGAGAAGCCTCCCCAGCTTAGTCAGCTTTTCAAACTGTTCAGAACACAGAACAAAACCTAACCACATTCTTTGGTTTATCCATTCTGGAGAGAAACTGAGAGGCATACTGTCTATCTCTCAATGGCTTTCAGTCCTTGATAGTTTGAATATGGTGATGGGACCCAATGGGGAGATACAGCCTAGGGCATGTTATGTGTTCCCCTGATTATAAGCACAGGGAGAAGAGAACCTCAATGACCTGAATGAATCTGGTGAAAAATTGAGGCCTCTATTGCAGTATGAGTTATGCTTGATACTTGCTTATATAGATGAAAGAATGGATAAATTGCAATGTGCCACATCACAGTGGGATGTCCCCAACCAGAGGCAAGCTCAGGCTAAGTATCAGTGAGTAAACCATGCATTTAGGAAGAGTCTGTGATGTGCGTTTCTAGGCATAACAGGTGCAAAGTTCTTAATTCCAAGTTTTTGCTGTTAAAAAACTGTTTGCAAACTACCAAGTTGACAACCTTGGTGCAAAGAAACAGTCAGGAACTCGTTGCACATATGTTTAAAAAGAAATCAAGTGGAGAAGTGTATATTCACAAGGAGAATGACCATGCTCTACAAACAGATGCCTGAAACCTACCATAAGTGGTGTTTCCAATTTCATCCCTAGGAGTGAATGAATGGGGATATATGGTTGAAGCACTGCCCAGGACAGCTTCCCCAGCTTAGTCAGCTTTGCTTCCTATTTAGAATAGTGAACAAACACTAACTGCATTCTTTGCTTTATTCATTTTGGGGATAAACTGAGAGGTGCATTGTCCATCTTTCAGTTGTGTATGATCAATGGCAGTTTGAATCTGGTTATTCACCCTAATGGAAAGACACAGTCTTGGGGATGTTATGTATTTCCCTGGTAATATCCCCAGCAAGAAGAGAATGTCAATGTCCTGAATGAATCTGCTTAAGAATTGATGCCTGCATTGCTGTGTGAGGTGAACATGATATTACCGATTTGAATGAATGGATGGATAAATTGCATTGAGCCACATCATGATGGAATATCCCAAAGCAGAGTTAAGCTCAGGCTAAGTCTCTGTGAACAAAGTGTTCATTTGGGTAGACTTTGGGGTATATGCTTCTATGCATAACTTACAAATTGGACTTATTTCTCAGTTCATGCTATTCGGGGGGCTGTTTGTGAAGAAACAGTTTTACAGCCTAGGTGCAAAGAAACATCCTGCAATTCGTTGTGTATATGCCTAAGAAGAACTCCAGTGGTGAAATTTACATTCAAAAGGAGAATGATCCAGCACTAAAAAGACAGGCCTGAGACCTACCTTAATTTGTGCTTCCAAATTTCCCCTAGTAGAGGATGAATGGGGATATACAGCTGTAGCACTGCCCAGGGAATCTTCCCCAGCTTAGTCAGTTTTAGTACCTGTTCAAAAGAGAGAAGAAAATCTGACAGCATCGTTTGGTTTCTACATTTTAGAGAGAAACTGAGAGGTGCACTTTGCATCTCTCAGTTGTTTTCAGGCAAAGGTAGTTTCAATACAGTGATGTGACCCTATGGAAAGATACACGTTTGGGCATGGTATGTGTTTCCCTGATAATAGCCACAGGGAAAAGAGTACCTCAATGTCCTGAATAAATTTGCTCAAGAATTGAGGTCTGGGTCTAAGTATGAGTTGTACCTGCTACTTGCCTTTATGAATGAATCATGGATAAATTGCATTGTGCCACATCACAATGGAATGTCACCTAGTAGGATCAAGCTCAGGCTAAGTCTCAGGGAGGAAACCATTCATTTGGGAAGACTTTGGGATGTGTGCTTCTAGTTATTACAGTACACACAGGCCTTATTTCTCAGTTTTTGCTGTTAAAAGGCTGTTTGCAAATAAATGTCTTGGGAGCCCTAATGCAAAGGAACAACCTGAAAGTCTTTTTCTGTAGGCCTAAAAAGAACTCTAGTGGAGAAGTGTACATTCACAAGGGGTATGATCCTGCTCTACAAATACAGGTCTGAAACCTACCATAAGTTGTGCTTCCCAATTCTCACATAGGAGTGAATGTAAGGGGATACACACTGTTGTACCACTGCCCAGGGAAGATTCTCCAGCTTAGTCAGCTTTTCGACCTGTTCTGAACTGAGAAGAAAATCTAACTGCATGATAAGGATTCACACCAGTCTATTTTATGGATCTGTGCTGGGAAGGCCAAAAGTCAGTGGTGGAAGCTTGAAAGTCTATGCCAGCAAGGTGAAGTAGCTGTGCCAGTAGGTTGAGGATTCTGCACTGGACCAAGAAGTCATGCTTAAAATAAGGACCAGAACTCCCCTCAAAAGTACCACAGCCATCCTCAGCAGCTATGAGGTCCCGAGCTCCTCTGATGATAACAATCGAGTACAGGTTCAGGAAGCCCAACGTGACAAACTTCTCCAACATACATCTTCCCTGCTGGAGCCAGGAAGTGATGCTCAATGTAAGGAGCAGAGCTCCCCCAAAATGAACTGCAGGCACTCTCATTGACATGGTCCTGAGCTCCTCTGATGATAATGGTGAAATCCTTATTGGGGAGCTAGCCATGACAAGCTCCTCCAGGAGAACCAATGGTTTGAAACAGCAACACCTACAAGCTTCTCCAGCACACATCTTCACCTCTGGGGCCAGGAAGCGATGCTCAATGTAAGGAGCAGAACTCCCCAATAGCAAACCACAGCCACTCTCATCAACAAGGTCCAGATCTCCTCTGACGATAATGGCCAAATCCATTTTGGGTTGCTAGCCATGACAAGCTCCTCCAGGCCAACCAACGGCTCAAAACAGCAACATCTAGGAGAAACCACAATGCCTCACTCTTCTTCTCAACATCTGTATTTATGCTGGCAACTTTCTTCAGGTGGATTATATATACTCAGCACCATGCTGATGTAATTCAGCTGGTGATAAGTTGACCACCAGTTTTGAATACATAACAATCTACCCATGGTCAACTTGATGCCCATACATATTTCCTTAAATCAGTCTTCAGTGACAGATTTGTGAAAAGTTAATGTCTTGGTCTATTCACAAACTGGGAAAATATATTTGACAATTGTCCATCAGACAAAGGACTTCTATCTAAAACATATAAAGAATTTTAAAAAACCAGGCCCCTAAAATTCAAAGACCCAATCCAAAATTGGGCATCTGAGATGAATGCACACTTCTCAGAGGAAGAAATACAAATGGCAAATAAATATATGAAAAAATGTTCAACATCAATGGTCATACAGGAAATGCAAATTAAAAAAACACTAAGATTCCATCTCACTCCAGAAAGAATGGCCAAGACAAAAAAATCAACCAATAACAAATGCTGGGGGGTGTGGGGAAAAGGAACTCTTCTGCACTGTTGGTGGGAGTGTAGACTGGTGCAATCTTTGTGGAAATCAGTGTGGAGATTCCTCAAGAAACTAGGATTAGAGATCCCATTTGACCCACATATCTTGCTTCTGAGCATTTTCCCAGAAGAATTGAAAGCATCATACCACAGTGATATATGTGTACCCATGTTTATAGCAACTCAACTTGTAATAGCCAAATCTTGGAAACAACCCAAGTACCCATCAATCAAGGAATGGATAAAAAAAAATGTAGTATTTTTATACAATGGAGTAGTACTCAGCTATCAAGAAAGATTACATCACAACTTTTATAAGTAAATCGACACGACGAGATCATATTCATAAATGAGATAAATCAGACTCACATGTGTAAATATTGTATTGTCTCCCTAGTGTAAGAAATTGAAAAAGTATATATGATCCAAAATCTACAATAAATACTGTGTAAAGATAAGAAACTGCTCAAAGTGCAAAAGTAAGTGGGAAAGAGGGAAGGAGGAAAGAAGGAATGTAAAAGGAAAAAGACATAAATCTGTATATATGTATATGTAAGATAGCTAAAATGACTATACTGCTGAATATATTAGTTAGTGAGAAAGAACAGTTAATACTCATAGGATTAGATCAATTTTACATGTCTATGTCTGTTAATCTAAGCAATTGTGTTGAAGGTAATGATATGCAATATTGCAGCCATTGTCAAGTTTCTATAATCTTGTTTTGTAAACCTATAATGTTACTGTTCTGGATTTGCTGTTGTTGTTTGTCTTTTTTGTTTTTCTCTTTGTTTTGTGTCTTTTTCTCTTACATAAAATTTAAAAAATAAATAAATAAACTATTTGCCAAGAAATGACTGTGTATCCCTGGTGCAAAGGAACAGGCTGCAATTCAGTGTGTATCTGCCTAAGAGGAATTCCACTGGGGAAGTGTACATTCACAAGGAGAATGCTCCTGCTATACAAACAAAGGCCTGATGCCTACCATAAGTTGTGCTTCCCAAATCCCACTTAAGAGGAAATGCAAGGGGATATACAGTTATAGCACTGCCCAGGGAAGCTTTACTACCTGTTCAGAACTGAGAAGAAAATCTAACCACATTTTTTGCTTTCTCCATTTTTGAGAGAAACTGAGAGATGCACTTTGCATCTCTCAGTTGCTTTGGGTCAAAGGAAGTTTGAACATGGTGTTGCACCCCTATGGAAAGATACAGCTTTGGGCATGTTATGCATTTCCCTGATAATATCCCCAGGAAGAAGAGAACCTCAATGTCCTGAATGAATCTGCTTAAGAATTGAGGCCTTGATTAGAGTATGGGTTGTGTCTACTGCTTGCCTACAGGAATGAATGGATAAATTGCATTGTGCCACATCACTATGGAATTTCCTCAAACAAAGTCAAGCTCAGGGTAAATATCAATGTGCAAACCTTTCATCTAGGACGAGTTTGGAGTGTGTGCTTCTAGGCATTACAGGCACTCATGCATTGTTTCTCAATTTTTGCTGTTAAAAGGTTGATTGTGAATAAACCTCTTTGCAGACCTGTTGCAAAGGAACACCATGCAACTTGTTGTGTATATGTCTGAGAAGAATTGCAATAGAGAAGTGCACATTCACAAGGACAACTATCTTCTCCACAAACAGAGGCCTGAAGCATACCATAAGTTGTGCTTCCCAATCTCCTCCTATGAATGAATGGAAGGGGATACACAGTTGTACCATTGTCCAGGGAAAGTTCCCCAGCTCATTAAGCTTTGCTACCTGTTCAGACCAGAGAACAAAATCTAACCCCATTCTTCAGTTTCTCCATTTTTGAGAGAAACTGAGAGGCACACTTTGTATCTCTTAGTTGCATAAGGTCATAGGTAGTTAGAACATGGTGAAGCACCCCCACAGAAAAGACACAGCCAGGGGCATGTTATGTGTTGCCCTGAGAATAGCCCCAGGGAGAAGAGAACCGCAATGCCCTGAATGAGTCTGCTTAAGAACTGAGGCCTGCACCATGTTGGGTCAGTAAGGATCCCAACAGAAGACTACTAGCCTGCCTTCCTGGTGAGTTTCCTCACCAGCGTGGATTCCAGGAAGACAATGATCTGTGCCTCCTGAGAACCTACCATATTGGTTCAGGGAGAATCAAACCAGAAGACAACCAGCCTGGCTTCCTGGGGTGTGGTGCTACCAACATGAACTCCAGGAAGAAAATGGTTTGTTCCTCCTGAGAACCTGCCATGTTGGGTCAGGTTGGATCCAAGCAGAAGACAGCTAGCCTCCCTTCCTGGTGAGTGATGTGACCAGCATGGACTGCAGGAAGAGAATGATTCATGCCTCCCAAGATGCCAAAATGTTGTTTGAGGGAGAATCCAACCAGAAGACAACAAGCCTGCCTTCCTGGTGAGTGGCATGACTAGTGCAGACTCCAGTAAGAGAATGATCCATCCCTCCCAAGAACCTGCCATGTTGGGTCAGGGAGGATCCAACCAGAAGACAACTAGCCTGCTTTCCTGGTGAGTGGCATGACCAGTGTGAACTCTAGGAAGAGAATGATCCATGCCTCTCGAGAACCCACCATGTTTGGTCAGGGAGGATCCAAGCAGAAGACAACTAGCCTGCCTTCCTGGTGAGTGGTGTGACCAGTGTGAACTCCAGGAAGAGAATGATCTGTACCTCCTGAGAACCCACCATGTTGGGTCAGGGATGATCCAACCAGAAGACAACTAGCCTGCCATCCTGGTGAGTGGCACTACCAGCATGAACTCCAGGAAGAGAATGATCCATGCCTCTTGAGAACCTACCATGTTGCATCAGGGAAGATCCAAGCAGAAGACAAGTAGCCTGCCTTCCTGGTGAGTGGGGCAACCAGTGTGAACTCTAAGAAAAGAATTATCTGTGCCTCCTGAGAAACCACCAAGTTGGGTCAGGGAGGATCCAACCAGGAGACAACTAGCCTGCCTTCCTGGTTAGTGGCAAGGCCAGTAAGGACACCAGAAAGAGAATGATCCATGACTCCTGAGAAACCACCATGTTGATCTGTGCCTCCCGTGCATATACCAGCATGTAGGCTGAGAATTGAGGCCTCCACCACCCCTGCTTAAGTAAACTGCTGGTTTGGAGGACCAGATAAGTTGATAGCAACTGAGGTACATAAAGCAGCTAAATGTATGTATTGTTTGGTTGATATTGCAGGCCTGGGTCTGCTAGTCTGAGCATCTCTTAGGAGGATGATAGCATACAATGTAGCAAATATGGGGGATTCTTTTCTGTCTTCTATGTGAGACCCAATAATGTTCTCATTGTTTTGCTTTATGCTGATTAAGCTTTTGCTTTATTTCATATTCTCTTTTGATTGGTTTCATTCTTATTTGCTTTTGGTTTTACTATACCTGATGGAATGGTCAAATATTGTGAGGATAACATGATATACTACAGCAGCTATTGTTTTCCTAGTATCTTGCTTTGAAGTTCTGTACCAGTTCTACTGTTTAGTTTTGGTTGATACTGTTATATTTTGTTGGATTTTGCTATCTTTAAAATAACAAAAGAAAAAAAAAGAACTGAGGCCTCGAATGAAGTAGGAGTTGTAACTGATAGTTGCTATAGGAATGAATGGATAGATAAATACCCTTGTGCCACAACAGTATGAAACTAACCCAAGAAAAGTCAATCTCAGGCTACGTTTCAGTGTTCAAACTGCTCATTTGTAAGGAGCTTGGGGGTGTGTGCCTTTAGGCATTCTTGGTGGGTGCACAGGCCTTCTTTCTTGGTATTTGAGGTTAAAATGTTGATTGCGAGGAAACCTCTCTGCAGCCCTGGTGCAGGGGAATAGCCTGTAACTCTTTGTCTAGGACTGGAAAGAACTCCAAGGGAGAAGTGTACATTCACAAGGAGAATGGTCTGTTCCACAGAGGCCTAAACCCTACCATATATGGTGCTTCCCAATTCCCTCCTAGGAGTCAATGGAAGGGGATATACGCTCATAACACTACCCAGGGAATCTTCCCCACCTTATTTAGCTTTGCTGCCTACTCAGTACGGAAAAGAAAAGCTCACTACACTCTTTGGTTTCTCAGTTTCAGAGAGAAAGGTAGAGGCACACTTTGGATCTCTCAGTTGCTTTGGGTGATAGGTAGTTAGCTGACATAATGTTAAGTAACCCCCACAGAAACACATAGCCTGGGACAGGTGATGCGTTTCCATGATCAAAGTCCCAGGGAGAAGAGGAGCTCAATGTCCTCAGAGAGTCTGCTTAAGAAATGAGGCCTGGGTTTCAGCATAGCATGAGTTCTGCATGACACTTGTATAAAGGAGTGAATGGATGGATGGATGAATCACATTACGCCACCTCACTGTGTGTGGTATTTCCCCAATCCAAGTCCAGCCCAAGCTAAGAATGCATCAGCAAACCGTTCACTTCCGATGAGTTGTGGGTGTGTGCTTCTCGACAAACCCAGTTCACAGGACTTATTTCTTGGTCTTTGTGGTTAAAAGGCTGATTGCGAGGAAACCTCTCTGCAGCCTTGGTGTGGTGGGAAAATCCTGCAACTCCCTTTGTCTAGGACTCAAAGAACTCCAGGGGAGCAGTGGACATTCACAAAGAGTATGGTATGCTCCACAATCAGAGACCTGAAGCCTAGCATAAGTGGTGCTTCCCAATTCCCTCCTAGGAGCGAATGGAAAGGGATATATGCTCATAGAACTATCCAGGGAAGTTTACCAAGCTTATTTAGCTTTGCTCCCTGCTCACAACAGAGAAGCAAACCTCATGGCACTCCATGGTTTCTCTGTTTCTGAGAGAAATGGAGAGGCATATTTAGGATCTCTCAGTTGCTTAGGGTGATAGGTAAGTTAACTGGCATAGTTCTAAGCAAACCCCTGGCATAGGGTGAAGCAACCCCCAGAGAAACACATAGCCTGGATGGTGCAGATGATGTGTTTCCCTGATCATAGCACAAGGGAGAAGAGAAGCTCAATATCCTCTGTGAATCTGCTTAAGAACTGAGGCCTGGATTGCAACATAGCACAAGTTGTGCCTGAGACTTGCCTATAGGAATCAATGCACAGATGGATGAATCGTGTTGTGCCACCTCACTGTGTGTGACATTTCCTGGAGCCAAGTCCAGCTCAGGTTTAGTGTGGAAGAGCAAACTTTTCACTTGGCATGAGTTGCCTGGGTGTGCTTCACGGCATTGCCAGTGCACAGGCGAATTTGTTGGTCTTTGTAGTTGAAAGGTTGATTGTGAGGAAACCTCTTTGCAGCCCTGGTGCATGGAACAACATGGAACTCCATTTGTCTAGGACTGGAAAGAACTCCAGGGGAGAAGTGGACATTCACAAGGAGAATGGTCTGCTCCACAAACAGAGGCCTGAAGCCTACCATAAGTGGTGCTTCCGAATTCCCTTCTAGGAATGAATGGAAGCAGAAATACACTCGTAGCACTACACAGGGAACCTTCCCCAGCTTATTCGGCTTTGCTCCCTGCTCAGCAAGGAGAAACAAACCTAACTACACTCTTTGGTTTCTACATTTCTGAGAGAAACGGAGAGGTGCACTTTGGATCTCTCGGTTGCATTGGGTGATAGGGAGTTACCTGGCATAGCGTGAAGAAATGCCCTCAGAAATACACAGCCTGGGGCAAGTGATGTGTTTCCCTGATCATAGCACCAGGGAGAAGAGAAGCTCAATGTCATGAATGAATCTGCTTAAGAATTGAGACCTGGATTGCGGCATGAGTTGTGCCTATAGGAAGCAATGGATGGATGGATGAATCACGTTGTGGCACTTCACTGTGTGTGGCATTTCCCGGAGCCAATTGCTGCTCAGGTTAAGTGCACGTGAGCAAACAGTTCACTTGGGATTAGTTGGCAGGTGTGTGCTTCTCGGCATTCCCGGTTCACAGAACCTATTTCTTGGTCTTTGCAGTTAAAAGGTTGACTGCGAGAAAACCTCTCTGCAGACATGGTGTGGTGGAACAGCCTGCAATTCCCTTTGTCTAGGGCTGAGAATAACTTCAGGGGAAAAGTGTACTGTCAAAAGGAGAATGGTCTGCTCCACCAACAGAGACCTGAAGCCTACCATAAGTGTTGCTTCCCTATTAACTCCAAGGAGTTAATGGAAGGGGATATAAGCACATAGCAGTGTCAAGGGAAGCTTCCACAGCTTATTTAGCTTTGCTCCCTGCTCAGCATGGAGAAGCATACCTCACTGCACTCTTTGGTTTCACAGTTTCAGAGAGGAAGGCAGAGGCACACTTTGGACCTCTTGGTTGCTTATTCTGATAGGTTGTTAGCTGACATAGTGTGAAGCAACCTCCACAGAAACACATAGCCTGGGACAGGTGATGTGTTTCCCTGATCATAGTCCTGGGGAGAAGCGGAGTTCAATGTCCTGAATGAATCTGCTTAAGAATTGAGACCTGGATTGTAGCATGAGTTATACCTGAGACTTGCCTATAGGAATCAATTGATGGATGGATGAATAGTGTTGTACCACCTCACTGTGTGTGGCATTTGGCCGAGCCAAGTCCAGCTCACGTTACATGTGCATGAGCAAAGTGTTTACCTGGGATGAGTTGGTGGTGTGTGCTTCTCAGCATTCCCAGTGCACAGGCCTTTTATCTCAGTCTATGCAGTTTAAAACGCTGAGTACGAGGAAACATCTCAACAGTCCTGGTGTGGTGGAACAGCCTACAGCTCCCTTTGTATAGGACTGAGAAGAACTCCAAGGGTGAAGTGTGTATTCACAAGGAGAATGGTCTGCTCCACAAACAGAGGCTTGAAGCCTACCATAAGTGGTGCTTCCCAATTCCCTCCTAGGGTGAATGGAAAAGGCTATATAATAGTACCACTGCCCAAGGAAGCTTCCCCAGATTATTCACCTTGGCTCCCTGCTTGGCTTGGAGAAGAAAACCTAACCACACTCTTTAGTTACTCCGTTTCTGAGAGAAACAGAGAGGCATACTTTGGATCTCTCAGTTGCTTAGGCTGACAATCAGTTAGCTGGCATATTGTGAGGCAACCTCCACAGCAGAACACGGCCTGGGGCAGGTGATGCCTTTCCCAGATGGGAGAAGAGAAGCTCAATGTCTTCAATAACTCTGCTTAAGAATTGAAGCCTGGATTCCAGCATGAGCTGTGCTTGAGACTTTCCTGGAGGAATCAATGTATGCATTTAGATGAATGGTGTTGTGACACTTCACTGTTTGTGGCATTTTCCTGAGCCAAGTCCAGCTCAGGCTAAGTGTGTGTGAGCAAACTGTTCACTTGGGAGGAGTTGGGACGGTGTGCTTCTCAGCATTCCAGGTGGGTGACCAAGCCTTATTTCTCGGTCTCCTTGGTTAAAAGTATGATTGTGAGGAAAACTGTCTGTAGCCCTAGTGTGGTGGAACAGCCTGCAACATCCTCTGTCTAGGACTAAGAAGAACTCCAGGGGAGAATTGTACCTTCACAAGGAGAATGTTCTGCTCCACAAACAGAGGAATGAAGCCTACCATAAGTGGTGCTTCCCAATTCCCTCCTAGGAGTGAATGAAAGGGGCTATATGCTTCAAGCACTGCCCAGGAAAGGTTCCCCAGCTTATTCAGCATGTCTCCCTGCACAGCATGGACAAGCAAACCTAACTGCACTCTTTGTTTTCTCTTTTTCAGAGAGAAACCGAGAGGCACACTGTGAATCTCTCAGTTGCTTAAGGTAATAGGGAGTTAGCGGGCATAGTGTGAAGCAACCCGCACAGGAGCACAAAACCTGCGGCAGGTGATGTGTTTCACTAATGATAACCCTGGAAAGAAGAGCAGCTCAATGTCCTGAATGAATCTGCTTAAAATTGAGGCCTGGATTGCAGCATTAGTT
This sequence comes from Dasyprocta punctata, assembly GCA_004363535.1. Lineage (NCBI taxonomy): Eukaryota > Metazoa > Chordata > Mammalia > Rodentia > Dasyproctidae > Dasyprocta > Dasyprocta punctata. The sequence continues at coordinate 31,739 of RJWM01018475.1, forward strand.
GTGCATGAGACTTGCCTTTAGGAATGAATGGATGCATTTGGAAGAATGGCATTGTGCCTCCTCACTGTGTGTGGCATTTCTCTGAGATCAGTCCAACTCAGGCTAAGTGTGCATGAGCCAACTGTTCACGTTGGAAGAGTTGGCTGTGTGGGCTTCTCAACATACCGGCTGGGTAAACAGTCCTCATTTCTCAGTTCATGTGGTTAAAAGACTGATTGCGAGGAAAACTCTCTGCAGTCCTATTGTGGTGGAACAGCATGCCACTCCCTTTGTCTAGGACGGAGAGGAACTCCAGGTTAGAAGTGTATGTTCACAAGGAGAATGGTCTGCTCCACAAACAGAGGCCTGAAGCCTACCATAAGTGGTGTTTCCCAATTCTCTCCTAGGAGTGAATGGAAGGGGCTATACACTTGTAGCACTGCCCACAGAAGGCTACGCTGGTTATAAAGCTTTGCTTCCTGCTCAGCATGGAGAAGCAAACCTAACCAAACTCTTTAGTTTCTCTGTTTCTGAGAAAAATGGAGAGGTGCACTTTGACTCTCCAGGTTACTTAGGGTGATAGGTAGTTAGCTGGCATAGTGCTAAGCATCCCCCACAGAAACTCACAGCCTAGGTGGGGCAGGTGATGATTCCATGATCATAGGCCTGGGGAGAAGAGAATCTCAATGTCCTGAGAAACTCTGCTTAAGAATTGAGTCCTGGATTACAGCATGAGTTAAGCCTGAGACTTGCCTATAGGAATCAATGGATGGATAGATGAACAGCGTTGTGCCACCTCACAGTGTGGGGCAGTTACCTGAGCCCAGTCCAATGTTGTCTTTTGATGTGTCAATGGTGTGTGCTTCTCAGCATTCCCGGTCCACAGGCCTTATTTCTCGGTCTTTTCAGTTAAATGGCTGAGTGGGAGGAAACCTCTCTGCAGACCTGGTGCAGTGGAATAGCTAGCAGTTCCCTTTGTCTAGGACTGAGAGGAACTCCAGGGGAGAAGTGTGCAGTCAAGAATGGTCTGCTCCACAAACAGAGGCCTGAAACGAACCATAACTATTGCTTCCCAATTCCCTCCATCAAGTGAGTGGAAGGGGCTATGTGCTAGTAGCACTGCTCAGAGAAATTATTCCCACTTATTCACCTTTGCTCCCTGCTCATCATGGAGAAACAAACATATCATCACTCTTACTTTCTCAGGTTCTGAGTGAAATGGAGAGTCGCACTTTGGATCTCTCGGTTGCTTACTGTGATTGGTAGTTGGCTGGCATAGTGGTAAGCAACCCTCACAGAAACTCACAGCCTCTGGGGGGCTGCTGATATCCTTACCTGATCTTAGGTCAGGGAGAAGAGAAGCTGAATGTCCTGAGTGAATATGCTGAAAAATTGAAGCCTGGATTGCAGCATGAGTTGTGCCTGAGATTTGCCTATAGGAATCAATGGATGGAAGGATAAATGTCGTTCTGGCACCTCATTGTTGCATTTGCCCGACTCAAGTCCAGCTCAGGCTAAGTGTGCTTTAACAAAATGTTGTCTACAGATGAGTTGGTGGTGTGTGCTTCTCAGCATTCCCGGTCCACAGGCCTTATTTCTCTGTCTTTGGGGTTAAAAGTTGAGCGCTAGGAAACCTCTCGGCAGCCCTCTTGCCCTGGAACAGCCTGCAACTCCCTTTGTCTAGGACTGGAAAAAAATCCAGGGGAGAAGTGTGTATTCACAAGGAGAATGGTCTACTTCCCAGAGGCCTGAAGCCTAAAATAAGGGTTGCTTCCCAGTTCCCTCCAAGGTGTGAATGGAAGGGGCTATACAGTAGTAGCACTGCCCAGGGAAGCTTCCCCAGCATATTCAGTTTTGCTCCCTGCTCAGCACGGAGAAGGAAAAGTAACCGCATGCTTTAGTTTCACCATTTCTGAGAGAAACGAGAGGAGTGCTTTGGATCTCTTGTTTGCTTAGGTTGATAGGTAGTTAGCTGGCATAGTGCTAAGCAACCCTCAGAGAAATTCACAGCCTGGGTGTTGCAGGTGATGTGTTTCCCTGATCACAATCCCATGGGAAAGAAGAAGCTCAAGGTCCTCTTTTAATGTGCTTAAGAATTGAGGCCTGGATTACAACATGAGTTGTGCCTGAGACTTGCCTATAGTAATAAATGGATGGATGGATGAATGGCTTTGTGTGACCTCACTGTGTGTGGAATTTGCCCGAGCCAAGTCCAGCTCACTTAAGTGTGCATTAAAAAATGTTTTCTTGGGATGAGTCAGTGGTGTGTGCTTCTCGGCATTCCCCTTGCACATGCCTTATTTCTTGGTGTTTGAGGTTCAAAGGCTGAGTGTGAGAAAAGCTCTGTGAAGACTTGGGGTGATAGAACAGCCTGCTATCCCCTTTCTCTAGGAATGAAAAGAACTCCAGGGGAGAAGTGTGCATTCACAAGGAGATTGGTCTGCTCCACAAACAGACAGCTGAAGCCCACCATAAGTGTTGCTTTCCAATTCCCTCCTAGGAGTGAGTGGAAGGGGATTTACACTCGTACCACTGCCCAGGGAAGCTTCCCCAGCTTATTGGGCTTTGATCCCTGCTCAGCATGGAGAAGCAAACCTAACTGCACTCTTTAGTTTCTCCATTTCTGAGAGAAATGGAGAGGCGCACTTTTGAACTCTCGGCTGCTTAGGGTGACAGGTAGTTAGCTTGGAAAGTGCTAAGCAAGCCCCAGACAAATTCACAGCCTGGGTGGAGCAGGTGATCTGTATCTTTGATTATAGCCCAGGGAGAAGATAAACTCAAAGTCCTGAGTGAATCTGCTTAAGAATTGAGGTCTGGATTGCAGTATGAGTTGTGCCTGAGACTTGCCCATAGGAATCAATGGATGGATGGATGGATGGATGTCTTTCTGCCAGCTCACTGTTGCATTTGCCCGAGCCAAGTCCAGCTCAGGCTAAGTGTGCATTAACCAAATGTTGTCTTGGGATAAGTTGGTGGTGTGTGCTTCTCGGCATTACCGCTCCAAAGGCCTTATTTCTCGGTCTTTGCAGTTAAAGGGCTGAGTGAGTGAAATCCTCTGTGCAGCCCTGGTTTGGAGGAAGAGCCTGCAACTCCCTTTGTCTAGGACTGAGAAGAACTCCAGGGGAGAAGTGTGCATTCACAAAGAGAATGGTCTGATCAACAAACAGAGGCCTGAAGCCTACCATAAGTGTGGCTTCCCAATTCCATCCTAGGAGTGAATGGAGATGGATATACGCTAGTATCACTGCCCAGGGAAGCTTCCCCAACTTCTTTGGCCTTGTTCCCCATGCATGACAGAGAAACAAACCTAAGCACACTCTTCAGTTTCACCTGTTCTGAAAGAAAATGAGAGGTGCACTTTAGATCTCTAGGCTGCTTAGGGTGATAGGTAGTTAGCTGGCATCATGCTAAACAACCCCCACAAAAATTCACTGCCTGGGTGGGCAGGTGATATGTTTCCCTGATCATAAACCCGGCAAGAATAGAAGACAAAAGCTGAGGGAATCTGCTTAAGAATTGAGGCCTGTATTGCAGAATTATGTGCGCCTGAGACTTGCCTATAGGAAACAATGGATGGATACATGAATGCCATTGTGCCACCTCTCAGTGTGTGGCATTTTTTGCCAGCCGAGTCGAGTTCAGGCTCAGTGTGTATTTACAAAATGGTTTCCTCTGATGAGTTGGTGGCATGTGCTTCTCTGCATTCCCAGTGCATAGGCCTTATTTCTCAGTCTTTACAGTTAAAAGGCTGAGTGCGAGGAAACCTCTGTGTATCCTTGGTGTGGTAGCACAGCATGCAATTCCCTTTGTCTAGGACTGAGATGAACTCCAGGGGAGAAGTGTGCATTCACAAGAATTATCTGCTCCACAAACAGAGGCCTTCAGTCTAATAAAGTATTGCCTCCAAATTCCCTCTTACAAGTGAGAGAAAAGGGATATTCGCTAGTAACACTGCACAGGGAAATTTCTCCAGCTTATTGCACTTGGTCCCTGCTCATCATGGAGAAGCAAACATATCAGCACTCTTTAATTTTTCAGGTTCTGAGAGAAATGGAGAGTCATGGTTTGGATCGCTCGGTTGCTTACTGTGATAGGTAGTTAGCTGGCATAGTGCTAAGCAACCCCCAGAGAAATTCACAGCCTGGTTGGGGGAGGTGATGTGTTTCCCTGATCATAGCCCAGGGAGAAGCAAAACTCAATGTCCTGAGTGAATCTGCATAAGAATTGGGGCCTGTATTGCAGCATGAGTTGTGCCTGAGACTTACCTATAGGAATCAATGGAGGCATGGATGAATGTTGTTCTGCCAGCTCACTATTGCATTTGCCCGAGCCAAGGCCAGCTGAGGCTAAGTGTGCATTAACAAAATCTTGTCTTGCGATGAGTTGGTGGTGTGTGCTTCTCGGTATTACCGCCCACAGGCCTTATTTATTGGCCTTTGCATTTAAAGGACTGAGTGCAGGGACTCCTCTGTGCAGTTCTAGATTGTGGGAACAGCCTGCCTAGGACTGAGAAGAACTGCAGGGGAGAAGTGTGCATTCACAAGGAGAATGGTCTGCTCCACAAAATGGTCTGCTCCTGAAGCCTACCATAAGTGCGGCTTCCCAATTCCTTCCTAGGAGTGAATTGAGGGCGATATACGCTAGTACCAGTGCCCAGGGAAGCTTCCCCAGCTTCTTCGGATTTGTTCCCTGCTCAGCACAGAGAAACAAACCTAACCACACTCTTTAGTTTCTCCGTTTCTGAGAGAAATGGAGAGTCGCACTTTGGATCTCTTGGTTGCTTACAGTGATAGGTAACTTAGCTGGCATAGTGCTAAGCAACCCCCAGAGAAATTCACAGCCTGGGTGGGGCAGGTGATGTGTTTCCCTGATCATAACCTCAGGGAGAAGCAAAGATCAATGTACTGAGTGTATCTGCTTAAGAATTTGGGCCTGCAGCCTCACAGGACACAGAGGTATCCAGCCCTGCCCAGCTCAGCCCAGGACCCCAGAGCTGCTCATCAGGGACTGAACAACATAGTTGCAGGGCCTTCGAGAACTTGGGCTCCCCCAAGAGTGCACAGTATGCGCGAGCTCCATACTTCAGTGTAGTGGCCTGTGCATGCCTCATCCTAGAGCTCGCGGTCCCCTGCCCAGCAGGGAGCAAGGCCCCAGTACTGTAGGCCTGGGACTTGGCCAGGCTTGCCCTGGTACAGCTGTTGCTCTGATCTCCTTGCAACAAGATTCAGGGTCTGGGTGGCATCACACTCCGGGGTACACTCTGCCTAGCTCCCTGGGACCAGGAGGCCTTGGCCCCCACCCAGTTAAGGTGGAGGCTCCAACCACACACCCTGGGAGGCCGCCCTCTCTTACTGAGCAGAGCATCCAGCTCTACCTGCTCCCGCTACTCAGCATGACCCACGACTCAGCACAACCCACCAGGGAATGCCCAGTGAGTCTTGCAGGACACAGAGCCACATAGGTTCTAGAAGAAAATAACCAAATGAAAGACCAAGAGGTAGTCTCAGTCCCCCAGCCCACTAAGAACAAACCCAAGAGACACTGAAATGGAAGACAGTGGGAGTCACACAACTGAACTTTCTGAAATGATAGAAAATGCAGTAAGAAACAGCTTGATGAAGTTATAGAGAAACTCAAATCAGAAATATTCTCTCAGCTAAAAAATGAAATGTGAATCATTATTAAAGAAATGTGTGTATCTAAAGAAGAGCAAGATAAAAAAATAGAAGAAGTTAAGAAAATGATCAAAACTTTGAATGAACAATAAAAAACACAAACAGAATGCATGAAACAGATGCAAAGGGAAATGTAGAAAATGAAAAATTCCATGGAAAGTTTGAAAAACCACTTGAATGAAGTTGAAGATAGAATCTCAGATGTTGAAGACAACATATGAGCTTATGGTCACGAAAGAAAAGATCTCTTAAAAATAGTAAGGAACCAAGAAACAACAATTCAACAGCTACAAGATGATGCCAAGAGAAATAACATAAGATAAATAGGCATCAATGAAAAAGAAGGGGTCAATACTAATGAACTGCAAAGACTATTCACAGAAATAAGAGCATAAAACTATCCAAACATGGGAAGAGAATCTGAAATACAAGTAACTGAGGCATACAGAACCCCAATTAACCACAACCAAAATAAATCCTCACCGAGACACATAATAATAAGGGTATCAGAAATACAGCACAAGGAAAATACTAAAAGCTGTCAGAGAAAACAAACAGATCATCTATGAAGGAAAGCCTATCAGAATCATGGCAGACTTCTCAACACAAAACTTCAAGTTAAGAAGAGCTTGGAGTGAAGTATTTTAAATCCTGAAAAAAAATAACTTTCAACCCAGATTGATGTACCCTGCAAAACTATTCTTAAAAATTGATGGAGAAATAAGACACTTTCATGACAAAGAAGAACTGAAGAAATTTATGGCCACCAAACCAACACTACAAAGAGTACTGAAAGACACTCTAGAAAGAGACAAAGATAGTCACAATTTTAAGAACAACAACCAAAGGAAACCACTAAGCAGGGCAAATAATTAAACAGAAAGTGTAGAAAACCAACAACAGAAAGATTTCATGACAGGGATGAGCCGGTACATATCAGTTATATCAATCAATGTTAATGTTCTCAACTCACCAATAAAAAGAAACAGACTAGCAGAGTGGGTTAAGAAACAAACCCAACAATATGCTGTGTACAAGAAACACATTTCACGCAAAAGGAAATTCACAGACTAAAAATCAAAGGCTGTAAAACAATACTCCATGCAACAGGAACCCAGAAAAAAGCAGGGGTAGCTATTATGTTTGCAGACAATGCAAACTTCAAACCGGGAATGATCAAAAGAGACAAAGAAGGTCACTACATACTTGTTAGGGGAAAACTTCAAGAGGAAGAGATTACAATCATAAATATATATGCACCGAATATGGGAGCATCCAACTATGTAAGACACTTCTTAATAGACATGTAAAACCAAATAAACAATAAGACAGTTATAACAGGGGACCTTAACACCCCATTGTCACAGAGAGACAGATCAACCAAACAAAAAATCAGCAAAGAAATAGCAGAACTGAATCAAACTTGTGAACAAATGGACCTAGTAGATGTATACCAAATATTCCACCCATCAACATCAGAATACACATTCTTCTCAGCTGCACATGGGTCACTCTCTAAAATAGATCACATACTGGTCCACAAAACATGCTTTAGTAAATGCAAAAGAACTGAAATAATTCCATGCATATTATCTGACCACAGTGCAGTAAAATTGGATATGGATGACCAAAAAAACCTACAATACCTACATGAACACATGGAAATTAAATAAAACTCTCCTAAATAACCAATGGTTCACAGAAGAAGTTAAAGAAGAAATGAAACAGTATCTAAAATTGAATGAAAATGCAAATAATAATTACTGGAACTTGTGGGATACAATGAAAGCAGTCCTCAGAGGGAAATTTATACCACTAAACTCTCATATAAGAAAAATGGAAAGAACATATAAACAACCTAATACTGCACCTCAAACTTCTAGAAAAAGAAGAGCAAGTCAAGTCCAAAGCCCAAAGATGGGAAGAAATTATTAAGATTAGAGCAGAAATTAATGCAATTGAAACTAAGAAAACAATACAAAGAATTAATGAATCGAAGAGTTGGTTCTGTGAAAGAGTAAATATAATTGATGAACCCCTAGCCAACCTTATCAAGAAGAGGAAAGAAAAAACTCAGATTCATGCAATAAGAAATGAAAAGGGTGAAATCACTACAGACCCAGAGGAAATATGGAAGATCATCAACACCTACTTCGAAAACCTTTACTCACATAGATTTAATAACACAGAAGAAATGGACAGATTCCTAGAAACCTATGAATTACTAAAGCTGAATCAAGAAGATGTAAAGCTCCTGAATAACCCAATTTCAGCTAATGAAATTGAAAATGTAATTAAGACCCTACCAACAAAGAAAAGCCCGGGTCCTTATGGATTCACTGCTGAATTCTACAAGAAATTTAGGGAAGACTTAATGCCAACACTCCTCAAACTCTTCAATGAAATCGAAAGGGAAGCAATTCTCCCTAACTCTTTCCTGGAAACAAGTATAACCCTAATACTATACCAGAAAAAGACCCAACCAAAAATGAAAATTACAGGCCAATCTCCCTAATGAACATAGACGCAAAAATCCTCAATAAAATACTGGCAAATAGAATGCAGCAAGTTATCAGAAAGATTATACACCATGATCAAGTGTGATTCATCCCAGGAATACAGGGATGGTTCAACATACAGAAATCAATACAGGTAATATACCATATCAACAGGGCCAAGGACAAGAATCACATGATCATCTCAATAGATGCAGAAAAAGCTTTTGACAAAATCCAACACCCATTCATGATAAAATCCCAACAGAAAATCGGAATAGATGGTCTCTATCTCAACCTGATAAAAGCCATATATTATAAACCACAGCCAACATCTTACTAAATGGAGAAAAACTGAAAACTTTCAGCCTAAAATCAGGAACAAGACAAGGATATCCATTATCACCACTCCTATTCAATGTAGTTCTGGAAATATTACCCAGAGCCATTAGACAAGAGAAAGAAATCAAGGGAATAAGAATAGGAAAGGAAGAAGTGAAATTATCATTATTTGCAGATGATATGATACTCTACATAGAAGACCCCCAAAAATCCATTAGAAAACTTCTAGAAGTAATAAGCAAATTCAGTAATGTAGCTTGATACAAAGTGAACACTCAAAAATCAATAGCATTCCTGTACACAAACAACAAAGTCACTGAGAGAGAAATAGGGGAAACCATTTGACCCTTCACTATAACATCCAAAAAAATGAAATACTTAGGAATCAATCTAACAAAGGAAGTAAAAGATATATACAGTGAAAATTACATTACTCTAAAGAAGGAAATCAAAGAAGATTTCAGAAAATGGAAAGATATTCCCTGTTCATGGATAGGAATAACAAACATCATGAAAATGGCCATTCTCCCAAAATTATTATACAGTTTTAATGCAATCCCAATCAAAATACCACTTGCATACCACACAGAGCTAGAGAAATCATTCCTGAAATTCATCTGGAACCAGAAAAGACCTAGAAGAGCAAAGGCAATTCTGGACAACAAAGGGAAGGCAGGAGGCATCACAGTCCCTGACTTGAAACTATACTACAAAGCTACTGTGATAAAATCAGCATGGTACTGGAATCAAAACAGACCTGAAGATCAATGGAATAGAT
>RJWM01018476.1:0-40894 GCA_004363535.1 Dasyprocta punctata
TTTTTTTTTTCTGTTTTCGTAAAAGCCAAGTTACTTGGGAGATAGGAAAGTGTCAAAAATACAGTTAACCTTTCAAGATGAAAACATCAAGTCTATTGATTCAGATCATAACTTGCCTCCACTTAACAAAAAGGATTGCCTGTTTAAAAAACTTTCCCTCCCCCTTCTTCCTTCCTGTCCTTTTTTTTTTTTTTTTTTTTTTTTTTTTTTTTTTTTTTTTTTTTTTTTTTTTTTTTTTTTTTTTTTTTTTTTTTTTTTTTTTTTTAACTTTTGCTCTTTCTCAGTAAACTTCTCTCTCAGCTCTACGGGGGAAGCTGCATAGGCGGAGGTTGCTGACAACACCAAAATGCCACACGCTTCACCCGTGGTGCTTTGTATTATTGATGGCGGCTGCTCAGCCTGTCATTTCACCCCCCACCTCCCGAACAGCTGGGAATATCCCTGCAATCCTTGTCATACCACATGACGAATACGTTCGGCTTCAGAGGTACAAAGAAGATGGAAATAAATGAAGGGCTCGCTAAATAGGAGTTTTTCTCTCCCTCAGGTAGGATGATTAATAACTAGGAACAGATAGCCACAAGCATCATAGCATAATCATCATCAAGCTTAGGGTCTGAGAGATTCGAAAAGAATTTGAAATCAGCACCCTACCTAAGGTCAAGGGTGTAATGAATATAGTTCCAGGACTAAAGCGAACAGCAATTTCTACCTAGGTTCCAGTCTTATGGCACTTTAGAGTGTAGAGTGGGGTTTTATCTGCTCCTACTCCTCCTGCTGTGCTTGCCTGGGGCTTGGTGCCTGGACCATAGCTTGTCTCTTTGCTTGCCACAGAATCCATGTGTAGCACTGCAGGAATGGAAAGAACTGGTCCCCTGACATAAATCCCAGTCAAAGCTCCATGTTTGTTTTTTATTGATACTTCAAACTAAAGAATTTCAACCAGAACACCAAGCAATGCACATTTTCTTGGGACAGTTAATGACATCTTTTTACAAGACTGTGGGTATTGAAAAAAGATGCCCCAACCTTTCCCCATCGCTCTGCTTCTAGGGCTCACTGTCAGCCTTCTCTCTAAAGCCTGGGGTCTGTTGTAATGTTGCCTGTTTCCCACCAGAAAGAAAAATTTGGTATTGCTTTTATGTCCATATTATCTCTAGAAGCATACCCTCCAATCTGGAAGGTTTTGGCATGTTCCAATCGAATTCCTCTTTGGAGAAGCCAAGGAAACCTTTAAGGGGCTATTGTGTAATTCTTTTTTTTCCCCAGGCTGAAAGGGTTAGCTTTATCAAGCTAATACAATCTTCTCTCCCAGGGCAGACTAACACTGACTTTAAACAATCTGTGAATAAATAGCTCGGCCTTCCCCCAAGTCTTTTTCTCTTCGTCTCTCCTGAAGAATGAGGGAATATGGATTATCATTTTGATTACAAATATATTTCTATCTAAGAAAAGATCTACAAAGGGCTAAAATCACCTCCATAAATTTAAACAGTCTCCAGCTAGCCCTGGAGAGTTAAATCCTCTCTCTTTCTCTTTTTTAAAACATCCTGGTGCTTCAAAGATGTTATATTAGACAGATGTCAAGTTGATATAATAAACAGCAATGCCAAATCTAATGAATTAAGGGAAAAGAGAACCACATGTGGAGATTTTCAGATGAAATCAGGTAATGACAGGGAAGAAAAATGAAGCTGCATTTAAAAACAGTTGAAAGTCCAAAATTCAAGGTGTAAAGACTCATAGCAGGAGAAATTTCAACTGTGCACTGCATTCATCTTACACGCATATGTATTTCAGCCTGATGTTCTGACTTGGGCAAGAGTAAAACTAAAATGAAATTTAAAGGGTCCCTGGAGCTGGTAATAGTTTCACTGGGGACATCGGTATATCCACTATTGCAGAGGGCTCTTGTTGTCATTGACTATAAAAAGTGAGAGTGAAAGTATTTTATATGAGGTTTGTGAACCTGATTTATGTTTCCAACGACTTCCATGCTTTTGTCAGCAAATGTGCACAGGTAGGAGAATTCAACAATCTGTAATGTGGCTCCATGCACAAACATGGGCTCAGCCTCCCTAAGCATCAGTGTGACAGCATCTGAGGCCAGGACAAAGGAAAGAGAGATGTCACAGCCTCAGGGATACATTTGAGGTCACATAGAGATAGTAAAGTTCTACTTTTTGTGTAGCTCAGGGAACTTAATTTGTTCCTGTTTTACTTTTTTTTCAAAATCCTCTGCAGATATATCAGCATTCTTCATAAAACAGAAGCCAAAAACCTTGCTAGCATCACTTAGCAATACCTGTCCAAATATAAAATATTCATATCCTTTGCCCCAGATATTCCATTTCTGGGTATTTCATTCCATAAAAGTACCCACAGTAATGATGCAAAAGATGAATATGTAAGGATATTTATTGCAGGCTTATATTAGGAACACTAGAGACAATTTAAATCCTTATTAATGTTTACCTGGTTAATGTTAAACTAAATTCTCACATCTAGACAACAGCTTATCATGTAGCTTATTAAAAACATTATCTTCTGTCATGGAAACCCAGCTATGACATATTTGTTATGTAAAACAGGAAGCTTTAAAGTGGTACACAGCCTGATTCTATTTTATTATACCCAGAAATTTTCTGGAAAAATATGAAGCTTTAAGTAATTTGGTTACCTTTATAAAGAGGTATATTGGAGGGTATAGGGACTTTTGAGTTACAAAACTAGATAGCATGTGATTGTTTAAGACAAAGAATATAATCAGTTTTATAGTTAAAAACTAAAAAAAAAAAAAAAAAAAAAAAAGCCTCCCCAGATCAAATACCATCAAGACCTTTTTTTCCCTAGTAGTAGTAGTAGTAGGAGTAGTAATCATTAAATTATATTTTGGGTTTCATACATTTGTTACTGAATATCATTTCATCATTAAAAAAATACAACAAGAAAATAACTTTCTTAGATGTTGAATTTTGGTGATTTTTAAATTCAATTTGGTATCATTTAGTATGCCTTCCTCTATTCAAAGATCTTATTTTGATAAGAATTAATGCCAATATTCAGTATATTTAGAAAGATTAAAAATCAAATGAAAGATTTGACTTCTACTGCTTCAAAATGATTGTTGGTTATTTATTTTAGGCAGGGATCTCTAGTACCTCAAATTGCCTGAGCCCCAAACTCTCTGCAACAATGACCCTGATTTTGGAAGATGAAGGTTTTGTGGATATCTGGATTCCATTTGCACAGGGTTTTGAAAGAGGATAATAAAGGCTACAGAATGAGGAAGGTAGCCCTCCCTACCTTTGGAAGATCTGCATACTTGACTGGTCGGTTTGTGACTCTGACCCCACATTGCAGCCCCAGGTGGAGGGCCGCCTGGGGAGGCCTCACGTCTCTGGATTTCCCCAGGTGGCTTGCTTCCCCTCTCACATTTAAGGCATCCACCATGGCTTTATACACTGGGGCCAGTTTTGCAGAGAACAAGAGAAACAACTAAAGGCAAGGAGGATAATCTCAGGATGAATTATTCACCAGTGAGACAACCGCAGCTGCATGGAGGGAATACAGATGTCCGCTGTGGAGACAGATCTCCCAGTTCCTTATTCAGTTATTCCTTTCCAGCTCTTGGGAGTCCAGTGTATTTGGATTCTGGGAGTTCCCACATCATTCCAAAACATTGCCTTTGCTTTGTCTTCTATGTCAAACTCACTTCCTTGGGCCTGGAAGAATCTCTGACTTCAAGTCCTCTTTTGTTCAAGTTAGTCTGTTTTAGCTTCTCTGTCTTCTATTTTTCTTATTAAACTAGCTGACTCAAACTGAGAGTCCCTCCCCTAATTTTTAGAAAACAAGAATCAGAAATGCTATCCACTAAGCTTGCCATGTTGCACTTACTGATCTACAAACTATAAGCCCTAGCATAAATATCAGCGATGCATCACTCATTCACATCTCACAGAGTAACAGCTTGTAATCTTACTAGCAAGACATATTGGTCCTTTACTGGGAGAGTAGCTCAGCATAATGGCAAAATACAGAGGCTCTGGAGATAGATTGCTTGAGTTTAAATCCCAAGGCCCTGATTTAAAACCATGATTTTTCTCCTTTTTTCAGAAGGTGAATATTTAGACACCAACTGACACCTGATGTATGGGAAAAAAGTGATGGAGAATCTCCATCCATGAGGATATTTCCCTGCATGTGACCACGGACAAAAAACAGGTTTCTTTTTTTTTTTTTTTTTTTTTTTTTGCTCTACTCTCCCCAGCCTTCTCCAAGACTCTCACAATCTCAAACATGCTACTTTTCTCCAGGCTTCCTTTCTGAGGCTCACACGGGGGTTCATCCATTCACCTCACGTGCGAGATGAAGAGGGTAATTTTATGTAGTAAAGATATATGGGACAAGCCAACCTCAAGTTCACATCCGTTAAAGCATTTCTCTGTTGGCAACATTTTTACAAGCCTCTCACAGCTATATGCTTAATTAAAATAAAAGGGTGATATACATCATTGCACCAAGTCCTTGCTGATGTAGAGGAAGGAAGAGGAAAAAAAATGAGTGCATTCATTCTCCTTTATTAAAAGAGTTATTTCAGTTATGGCATCTCAAATAAAGACTAGCCATTAGCGAAATTAAAAAATGAGGTGAAGTTGATTTTGGGAAGTGCACACATTTAATGCCCTCCTCCTACCTCTGGCCATCTCATTCTATTCCAGCTCGAGGCCGTTGACCTCCTCTGGTTCCACTCAGCTATCATTCTTCATCTTCAGGTTTCTAAAACTGATTATAACAACGTTTGAATGACATGCAGAGGAAGACTAGTTTGCTATTTTACTTCTGCAAATTAATAAGGAAAACGGTTGACCTTAGCATGTATTATATAAGGATGCACTATAGGCCAAGGCAGTGTTCATATGCAGAGCTTGTTTAGTTGTTTAAATCACTCCTAGGGGGTGAGGGGGAGGAAAGCAACATCTGCAGAACACTTTACATATTCTAAATCATGATGGAAGTTTTCTCTACTTATCCTCAAACTGACTATGTAAGGGAACTTCATTTTAGAGATGAATAAACCGAGGCTCTGGAATGTTCAGAGACTGGCTCCATGCTGCAGTGTTAGCAAGTCAAAGAGCAAGGTTGCAAACTAAGGTCTTTCTCTCTGCAAACAAGGTCAATCCTACATAGAACACAGTTAGTGGGGAGTGGAAACTTAATGACAGCAAAAATGTGAAGAGGTGAGAGGGTGGGTGGTGTATTAGAGGACAGGAGACTGACCAGGACCAAGAAGTCCTGAAGGGCAATAGAGGGAAAAAAGGGGTATAGAGAGGTGCTGGGCTGCAAAGGCTGATATTGGGATGCTGGGGTAGGGGCAGTGAGCTTCAGTTTGGGACAATGATAACCATCAAAGGATTTTAGGCAGGCACACAAGCAAAGAGCTTCATAGAGCTTGATGAGGCAGACACAAAAACCAGTTACAAGGGAAGACGGTTGTGTCTGTGATGAAGAGGGTTGGGCAGGGATGGGGCACTGGAGGTGAAGCTATAACTCTGGGTGCTGCTTGCTGAGGGAACTCTCACTGCCCCAAAGTTAAGAACTACAATCACTCAGACAAGTATTTGGAGATTCCTTTGATACCTGCACACATGGAACAAAAATCTCACTACCTGTTATGGTTTAGGTCTAAACTGTCCCTCCAAATTCTCCTTCTCCTGTGTTGGAAAGGTGATTGGATCATGGGGGTGCTGTACTCATCAGGGGGTTAATCCACCATTGAGATCAGCAGCTGAATATGCTGTGAGGAGACAGGGCCTGGTTAAAGGTGGGCCACTGAAAGGGTGTATTCTTGTTCTGGGGCCCTCCTTTCTTTCTCTGCTTCCTGGTGGCCATGAGTTGAGCACCCTTTCCCCCATCATTCCCTTCCACCATGCTGCTTCTATCTTGGAGCCAGCAGACCATGAGGCTTCTCCTCTCTTAAGCTGTGGGTGTAGGGTATGTGTCCTAGTGATAGGAAAGTGGCTAAGATACTACCTGATCCTGGGGACCAAGTAGATGTGGAAAGCAAGGATACTTGCTTCAGGAGGTGTTGAATAGTGGAGTTACCAGATCATGTATTTAATTAGATGGGAATGTGGACTTACAATCAAAAAGAAGTTCATGATGATTCCAACTTTTACAACTGGGGCAATGACTAAACCCATACAATGGAGGAGAAATGGCTAAATTGAAAATGCACTGGGGAAATAGTTTAATAAGTCATTAAATGGAACAACAACAAGAAAAAAGGGTGATAAACCTGATTCCAGATCTCGCTCGCTAGCTCGCTCTTTCTTTCTTTCTTTCTTTCTTTTGTACTGGGGATCGAACTCACAACCTTGTGCTTGCCAGGCAGGTGCTTTGCCGCTGAACTATATCCCCAGTAGTCCCAGAGCTTTCTACAAGCCAGAAACCTAGGGGGTCAGTCTTGATATTCCTTCTCTTTATCCTTATATCTGACCAATCATCATGTTCTAGTGCTTTGACTTTCAAAATCTGTACAATCCACTTCTACTTTCTTGGGATGTGTCCTCACCCAAACCACCATCACCTCTTCAGGGCTGCTCAAATCTGTCTGTTTCCTCAAATTTCACCCGAAGTCAGAGGGCATTTTAACAAACACAATCACAGTAGTCTTCCTAAATGTCTTTTAAAGGCTTCTCAGTATCTTAGATGAGGCTAACAAGGGACCAACTATGGCCTGAGGGACAATTTCAGCCTGCTGCGGAAATAAAGTTTACTGGAACACAGCCACACTCATCCTTTTATGTGCTGTCTCTGGCTACTTTTGCGCTGCAACAGCAGAATTGAGCAGTTGCGACAGAAACTATCTGGCCTGCAAAGCATAACATATTTCTTTGGCCCTTTACACAAAGAGTTTGAAAACCACCAGACGAGATAAAAGCCCTGCACAGTCCATGAGGCCCTGCACGATCTGACCTCTGTCTGTTTCTCTTGTCTCTCTTCAAACCACTAACTTCCTTGCACTTGTCACTTCTGTCTCACTGGTCAACTTCTGGTTACTCACAAGGGCCCTGGAAATGGGCTAAGTGTCATGTATTGCTATGCCCTAGAGAACATCACAATTCCATATGTTTCTGGGGTATAGAATTTGGGGGTCCAGCGATCTCCTACCACCAATTGTTCCCAAGTCCTATTTTTTTTTAACTTGCTTGTAAATTGGAGTTCAGTCTCTCCAAATCTCCATCTCTCTCATTCCTTTCTTACCTCAACTTCTCTTTTTAGGAAAGGAGCCAAACCATTCACACAGTTCAACTTAAGCCAGTATATTGAGATGGGATCATTTGAACTTTGAGCCTTATTTCTTTTTAAAAACTTTTTTTATTCTATGGAAAAAAGGTAAAACAAAATTTTATAACCAAATAATAGGAAAATAACAGTAGATAATACATTACATGTTGTTATCTTTAAAGTAGTTGCTAGCTGGGTGTGGGGGTGCACACCTTTAATCTCAGCACTCGGGAGGCTGAGGCAAGAGGATTGTTGCACGTTCAAGACCAGCCTGGGCTACAAAGAGAGCTCAAGGCCAGCCTGAACTGGAACAAGCAAACAAACAAAAAAGAAGTGGTTGGTCAAAGTACAAGATATGAGCATAAAAATGTCTCTTAATTGATTTTAGCACAAACCTTCCTTTTTAATGAACTAAGAGACACTATTAGCATAACTGACTTGCATTTTTTCTTTTCCCTTTCTCCTTTCACCCATTCTAATTCTTTTTCCCTTTGAATAATTTCTTCCCATTTCACAATATCTACTGCACATTTTAGACTTTATTTACTCTTTGAGTTTCTCATACCAAGGAGACAGTACAATGTTTACACATGTGAATCTTATTTGTTTCACTTATGAGTATTGGTCTCAAGTTGCATCCATTTATCTATTAAAGTCTCAATTTTATCCTCCTTTATGACTGAGTAGTACTCTATTGTATAAAAATATTACATCTTCTTTTATCCATTCCTTGGTTGATGGGCATTTGGGCTGTTTCTAAGATTTTTCTAATTGAGAAAATTCTGCCTCCCTTTTGAAGGCCTCCCAGAGATCAATAAGGAGGTGAGAGAACTTTGCAGAGATTTCAAGTTTCATCATAAATAGATGAACGTCATAATTAGGCAGCTACCTCCTCCACCAAGGCAAAGATGAGCCCCAATTTTAGATTCAGAGTCAACCAATACTTAATTAAGCATCATCTAAGGAGCCAGGAGCTGTGCTAAGAAAGTTTGACAGTGTGTATGTGTGTGTGTGTGTGTGTGTGTGTGTGTGTGTGTGTGTGTTGTCCTTTTAAATGCTACAAACCAGCCAGGTTGGGATTAGGATGCAGGTAACAGGAGTCATCATAGACAGTTTAACCAGCAAGTCCAACAATTTCATAAGCATCTGTCATATTTGTAGCTAAAGGGGTTAGATGCTTACAGATTCGTCAGATTGGCCAGAGGAGCAGGTAGGATGTACCTAAAAGAGTCTAAGCAAATTTTCAAACAGATGTTTACATACCTTAGCAGTATTATTTAAAATAACCAAAGTATAGAAGCGACCCAAGTGTCCTTTGATGAGTGAAAGGATAAACAAAATGCATCATATACATACAATGGAATATTATCAACTGTCCTTTTCTAAAGGAAGGAAATTCTGACATATGTTACAACATAAGTAGAATCTTGAGGACAAGATGGTAAATGAAATATGGCAGTCACAAAAGACAAATTCTGCATAACGCCACTCACACAAGATACCTAGAATAGTCAAATTCACAGAGACAAAAAGTTGAATGATGTTTGCCAAGTTCTGGGGGTGGGAGGGATAAAGAGTTGCCACTTAAAGGGAAAAGTTTCAGTTTTGCAAGATAAAAAATTCTAGAGACTAGTTGCACAATGAGTATACTTAACAGTACTGAACTGTACCTTTAAAGATGATTAAGATGGGGGAATTTTAGGTTTTTATGTGCATATTACCATTATAAAATATAGCCCAAGATACCTGGTATAGCACTCAATGCCTTGGATTCTTCACCCCCTGCTTCTTGTCATGATCAATGATATTAGCCATTCCTGAAACTCACTGTGCCTTTGCAAGTCTCAGAGTCTCGGCCTCAACTATCCCATTGGGCTACTCCATATTGCACAGCCTAAAACCCTTACTCGGGAGGTGCCTTCTTCACACTGACTCAAAGCTTGCAATTACATTGCCTGTTTTCTTGACCATGAGGATTTTGCCTACCTTGCCTGCCAGAATGTGAGCTTCATGATGCAGGCATTCAGTATTATTAAATAGTGTAGAACTGAGCATCTGTTGTTAACTGAATAACTGAGGCACGTTAAATTCTCAATCCAAATGTCATTTCCTCTCTCCAGCCTTCTTCAGTGGCTCTTGCAAAAGGAATCCTTCCTTGATCTGGTTTAGTCTCCACTGTTTTGAATGGCAAGAATATTGGCCACTACACAATACAGTTAGCCCAGATGTGGCTATTTCTCACACCTGATGGAGACCTTCAAACCAACGGTTGCACATTATTAACTGCTAGCTCCCAGCATCTGGGACAATGCCCAGCAAATAGCATGTGCTCAGTAAAGGTTTGTTCAATGTGGTATTTTCCAAATTTTGCAATTTTTTTCACCTTCGACATTTTTGTCATGTTTACTGAATACATACCCATTTAATCTGATTCACATTTAAAAGTGATTTGAAGAAGGCAACATTGGTAAAATCAAGTTAAAAATGTGCTAATTACATTTTTCTTCATTCAGTATCAAACTAAATAATCAGCTTTTAAAGTTCTTACGTACACCCTTAAAAGTATGACTAACATTCATTGGAAAATATTGGTTTTACAAAGGGTCATCTTGGCTCCACGATACTTGGTGTTCTTCCAGGGTCTCTAGCAAGGCGCAGCTTTGGGGCTGATCTCCAAATCAGGCAACAAAGTCCACTGTGTAGACAGGTTGGGCATCTGAAATGCTTAGGACTAGAAGTACATGATTTTGAAATTCTGACTGTGAAAGTTTGTATATATGTAATGGGATCACAGGAATGGGACCCAAGTCTAACACAAAATTGATTTATTTTTCAAATATGTTATACACACCCTGGAGGTAGTTTTTTTTTTTTTTTCTTTCTTCCCTGTACTGGGAAATGAACCAAGGGAGAGCTGAACTACAATCCTGGCCTTTCCATTTTTACTCTCCTTTGTTAAAACAGGGTCTCACTATATAGTCCCTGTTGGTCTTGAATTCACTATGTAGCTCAGGCTGGCCTTGACCTTGTGGTGATCCTTCTGCTTCAGCCTCCAGAATGCTGGGATTACAGATGCGCACCGCATCTGGCTCTAAGATGTTTTATACAGCATTTTTAATAACTTTGTGCATGAAACAGTTTCATGGTATGGAACCATGGTTGTGAAATCATGTCAGTGTTAAAAAAGTTTGGGATTTTGGAGCACAATGGATTGGTGAATTAGAGATGATCAACTTGTATCATAACTGCCCATACTTCCTTCCTCTGCTTGGAAAGCTGGCCTGGTGGTGGGGAATACTGTTTGCCTCTTGTGTATGCTTAAATCATTCTATGGGGAGGATATGCCAAGCACGTTACAGTGTTTCTAGAGTTCGACATTCCATAGTCTCTTTTGGAGGATTTAAAAACAGTTTTTTAAAAAAGCACTCAAATAGCCAAAAAAGGCTCTAATTAATATTTTAGCTAATACACTTTACTTAAAATGGCATGTTTTGAGGCAAAGTACTTTTACACTTGTTCTCCCATTTTCTCTTCATAGTATCTCTGGAAACAAGCTGGGAAATGTGTTCAACTGAGTGGACAGAGAAATTAGCACAGCTTAGATAATTGCAGCACTGCTACTCAGGGTCTCAGATAGTCAGTGACTCATACCCCAGCTCTCAGCCTAAGTCTCTTTCTACTAGGTTATACATGGGTGGTACAGCCTAATAAAAAGTAATAAATTAGTCATAAAATATTAAATCATAATGTAATCTAATGGCTAATACTGGGGGAACACCTATTTCCCAAAGAACTAATGTAAGATCTTATTTATTCCTCAACAATCCTAAGAGTTATGTATTTTAACTGTACCCATTTCACAGTTGAAAAACCAAGGCTAGTAGAAATTAGATAATTGGCTCAAGGTCACACTACTATGTGCTTTCCTACTCCACTCAATGTTCTACAATAATTTTGAAAATTATTACTATTTTTGCTGCTGTTTTATGGCAAGTGCAAATATTTACCAAGGGCTTACTATGTGTCCAACACTGCATTAAGCATTTTATGTTATGTTATTTAAATTCTTTAATCACCAAGTCAATGCAATAAGTAGGTGTTATCATGACCTGCATTTTACAGATGAGGAGACTGAGGCACAGAGCAGTTCATCAGCCTATTCAGAGCTGTGTGGCTAACTACCCAGTGGTAGAGGCAGGACTGAACCCTAAGCAGGCTCTAGAATCAGAGGAGAGTGAAGAGGATAAATTCTGTACCACTGGAAATAAGGTTTCCAGGAATTAAAACTTTCCCCAGGTAATCTGGAAGAATAGCTGCCTCTATCGACTACCAGGTTATTTATCTGAGGTCTACTGAAGCAGTCTATTTGTACTGGAACAAATAAAATGCAGCACTTATATAGGAAACAGAACTGGAGGGTTAGATTATCCTAAAAGTTCACTCTGGGTCTTGGACTGTAGCTGAAAGACGTGGCTATTAAACACACACACACACACACGCACGCACGCACATACATGCACATGTACATGCACCCTCAAACACCCACTCCTGGGATGTGGCCTGGGCTGACCTCATAGCAGAGGAACCAGGTGCCTTTTCAAAGTCAGTCCTGGCCTGGTTTATTCTTCTGGGTGCCCTTCCTCCTGGACACGTTCACCCTTTGGCCCCTTGTCTACATTGAAGCAGGTAGGCCCAGTGGAGCCCTAGGGAGCCAGGCAGCTGGGCACAAGTCCTGTGAGACAGAACAAAGTCCTCGTCAATGTCACACAGGGTTTGCATGGCGTACAGCCAAGTACAGATCCCTTGGCATTGTCCTGCAGGGAACAGCACCTTTGGGAGGAATGAGAATTTAACTGCCTCCAGGGGATTCTTATCCTTTGCTGCAGTTTTGAGAACCCACAGTCTGCATCTTGGCCTATAAAAAATGTAGCTGGAGAGTGGAGAGAGCTATCGGCTATTTGAAGGGCCATCAGCGTGGAGGAGATTAAACCCTCATTCATTTGTCTACACAGGCCAGGTAAATAGGTGTGCATTTATGCAACAATAAAGTATGCTCAGAGGAAGAATGGTTTATTGTGCAAGGCTCTGAGGTCAGGTAATCTGGTATCCAATCTGGACTCTGCCCATTCCAGTTGTGTGACTTCAAATGAATTACTCAAGTTTGTCATGGCCTTAGTCACTCATCTCAACAACAGACTTTCTAGTTGCCCCTTCACATTAGAGCTGCTGAAAAGTGATAGGGAAATAAAGCACAGAGAGGGTTAAGCCCAGCATCTGCCCATATGATAGAGGCTCAGTGAGTTCACGGTCTACTATTGCACCACTTCGTTATGATTAGTAAGGAAATCTCAGCACCACATTCCTTCTCTGGGACCCAGGTGTACGATCCTGGAGAAACTTGCAGCTGACACCTGCAGCTCAGCTCACAGGAAAAGCCAAGCTCCAGGAATGGGATGTCTCGAACCAGGAGTCCCCTGGGGCCTGACCTGCCCAAGACTGACCTTGCTTGGTCCCATCTCATGATTCTAATGCCTTGAGTGAAAAGTAACCTAGACAATAACCTGTTGGTGCTCAGGTCTGTCGAAGATGAGACATCCTGTTTCTGAGGTTGAATGCTGCACACCCAGATCTTGCAAAGTCCTGGAATCTCATAAGTCTGACCACATCATTGCTTCTCTGCACCAGTGCTTACTCCTACCCTGACTGCTGCCAGCCAGCCCAGTCCCAAGGCCCTCTGAATTTCTGTCAGGGAAAATCTGAGAACCCACTGCAACTGCCTTGCTCTATAGTTCACAGTTTGGCAGGTAGGGACAAAAAGCTTTGATCAAACTCCTCAGGGAATAGCAGAGCAGCTACTAAAAGGGTACTCCAAGGGAGGAAGACCATTTTCTGCTTTCTCTTTTGTTAATGATTTTGGCAACATTTTTAGGAAAAGAGTCCACAAGATGAAGGAGTATGAATAACAATTAATTGACTGATCAACTATCCAATATTATTATACACATTTTGTGCCACAGACATGGTATCTGAGAGTATAGTGATTTGCAAAAGTAAGAGAGATTCTCCAGTAATACTAGACCTAAGGCTGAAATGAGAAAAAAAAATTTACCCCACCTATCACTCCATAAAAATTCTAAATCAGGAGTTTGGACTCTGACAAAAATTGTCCCAGAGAAGGCAGACGACAGCATGTACCAAGATCACACAATCGGAGAATGTGACCTAGGCTGGGAGCAGAGGTGTGCTGCTAGAATGTCAGGCCATTCCACGTCACAGGTCCATTTATCTGGCTTCAGGAGCTCTGCCTCCATGCTAGGCCAACTGGGTGTCAGTGATCCAAAGCAACTGGGCCTACGGTTAAGGGATCTGTCAGTGCCCACTGCTCTCCTGGGAACACTACCCATGACCTTCTAGCCTGGAGATTCCCTTCCAAACATCTGATTAAAAGCTGCTGGAGGTATTTTTACCATATACCCAAAGCTCAGCTAGACCTTACCAGAGCTCTGTGATGCTTGTACTCCGAGCTACAGAGAAGCAGGGGAAGCAGCACTGCCTGTTTGCTAGGCCTGTAGCCATCACAGCATTCTAGATGGGATGGTGGTGAGTGGTGGCTCAGGACTTCTGCTTTCTCCCAGAAAAGCACAGATTCTCATCAAGAGAGGCGGCTGCTTACTGCAGGGGAGAGTGGCTGCCACTTGCTGGGTGCTGACAGGTGGGCAGGACAGGGGAGGGCTTGTTTGGACCATTTCTCTCACTTCAGTCCCAAATCCCAACTGCCTATGCCCGTCCTGAAACTTTTCCTTTTGGGAGACTGGATCATCTATTTTCAATTTGTCCTTCTGAACCAGATAAGAAGGAAAGAGAAAAGAGAAAAGAGACTTATCTATGGGTTTCTTCTTGGTAACTTCTTTCTCTTTCTGGCCTCTACCTTACACAGAGGCAGACAGAGCAGGCAGAATAGTTTTCCTGCTTGATTGGTTGGCAAAATTTCTCACAGACAGCAAAGCCCTGGTGTACTCACTGCGGTCAATCAATCAGTGTGTCAGTTGATAAGCACCTGCCCCAGGGATGGCTGGTAGCTCAGGGAGTGGCCAATGAACTTAGAGGGAAGCATGTGGAGTGAGATACCAGCAGCTCCGTATCATAGCTGTGGGACCACAGATAAGTTTTTACCCTCTCAGACTCTGTTTCCATACCTACAAAATGGGAATGACTGCCCCAAAGGGCTCTGCTGAGGATTAAGAGAGGACACACACATACCTAAGCTCCATCATGCATGCTTCCGACTTCAGCAGCACAGGCTATCCTTGGAGTGGCGTCCGCAAGAGTTGAGCTCTGTGCAACATGCGTGGTCTTACACGGCTGGCCCATAGAGGGAGCTCATTCAACAGCACCTACTAGGATAGGATGCAGGCCCCCTTATTTGGAGAATCCCACACTGTAACTGAATCTTCTACATGAATAATATTAGCAAGTATACCAGGCCAAGGGTGAGAACTGCCAGCTTACACAGATGAACACTACTCACTATCAATGGATAAAGAGAACTTTGAAGGGTGGGAGAGGAAGAGCATAAATAAAGACACAAGGCAAGGATGGGTAGAGACTGCTGCAGTAGAGTAATAGGCTGTGGCCAGAGTATTTAATAACAATGAGCATTTCAGAAGGGATTTGCCACTCTAAGGGTCTTGACCAATATCTTCACTAATTCTTAAAATGCAGAGGAGGTATCACAATTGCCTTTTCAGGGATGAGGAAATCAAAGAGCAGGGTACTTTCCCTGAAGAACATTGCTAGGAAGTGTTAGAGCCAGGGCTGGCCAGTGTTTCCAGCTGTGAAGCAGTGCAAAGGAGCTGGAAGTCAGTGAAGAGCTGGAAAGAAAACCACAAGGGTAATCTGGGACCAGACCTCAGAGGTCATCAAAGACCAGACAGGAGAGTCAGGGCTTTATTGAATAAATGGCAAAGGGAAGGAGGATTTCCTTCTGAGAGTGATTTCAGAGGATGACCTGACTAGTACAGGCTAAATGGCACATGGAAAGGCAGGGCAAGGGGAGTGACACTTTCACGATTTTGCAACTAATTCTTGAGTGTGGTGTTGAGCTGGTATCATCTGCACTATGCCTTCCCTTTCTGGCTGAGAGCTTGCATGCTGCTCCAGTAGGCAGAAGTGGTTTTGGAGTGGTGACAAATACACAAACTGCAGGGTTCCTTAGGGGGTGATGGGCTCAATTGCCTCCTGGAAGCCCACCAGGACTTCAGCTTTGCTGTCATTTTCATTTGCCAGATGGGACAAGTCCTCCTGGCAGATGGCCCAGCATAACCCACTACAACAGCTCTGGGAGAGGAATAATTGGCCTATTGGAAACTTCTGCTTGAGAGAGTGACTGGAAAGCTGAACTGTCTGCAGCCACCCAAACCTGTATTCCCTTCCTGCTGGTTAGAATTCTACATAAATAGCCAGTCTTGAAAGAATCTCCTCTGTGGTTCACATTTTCCCTGCAGAGAGTGAAAGCACAGGAGAAAAACAGGTAATTTCTCCCTTCTCTTCCCTTCCCTTCCCTTCCCTTCCCTTTCCATCTTCTTCCCTTCTTCCTTTGATAAATTTTGACTCTGCTGTGGAAATCAGCAGAGGTCAGTGTGTCAGTACTGCCCCTCAGAAGACATGAGGCTGGGGAAACAGGGCACTGCACACTGAGATAACAGAAAGGCATGAGGCTGCAGGGCTGCACAGGAGCAGGGGGAGGGCACACGCCCACCCAGAATTCATATTCTAGGTCACTCCTGAAAGAATAGCAAAGTCGCTTCTCAGACTGAGGCAGAGTGCTTTAGGAGAGGAGGGCAGAAAGTCTGCAAAGTTCTGGGGCCAGAGGGAGTCTGGAAAACTAAAACAGTAAAAACAAATATTACAGTGGTACCTCGGTCTACAAACTTAATTTTTCCCGCGATTCTGGTTGCAAACCAAATTGGACAAGAACCATATCAAATTTCCCCATAAGGTCAACACTGAACCTAATCATTGAGTTTGATTTGATTTTCATCCAATTTGGTTTGTGAATACAACTGTGGAAAGAATTAAGTTCATAAATTGAGGTACCACTGTATCTCATATATCTTTAAAAATAAAACAGCAGAAAAGAATAATAGCCCTGTGAAGGAAGCATTGCCCTCATTTTACAAATTAAAAGTTGAGATTCAGTGAGGTTAACTAACTTGTCCAAGGTCATGTGCACAAATTGCATGAAGCTGGGACTCAGACCCCTCCATTTCCTGAAACTGGAACCACCACAGGATACACTGATGGGCACTATGGCCACATCAACTCCAGGAAGCCTTCTCTGACTTCATCAGCCCACTCAGAAAGATCCGCTTTGACTCTGGTAAACTCTGGATCCATCTGATCTCTACAGAGAGCACATTTCCCAAAATTGGGGGTGCCGCCTGTACTTTGTTGTTTCAGTCTGTTTGTTCATTCCTTTGCTTTAATTCTCCCACAGTACCTAATAAATATTCTTATGTCTCAGGGCCATACTGATGAAAATATCTTTCAAGTGAAAACATGTGTTGGGTCTACACATGTCCCTATCTTCTGGCCAAAAGGGAAGTCTGAATGCATTTCAGGTTTCATGAAAAGGGAGGCCCAGGATTACACCAAGCAGCAAGCAGAGGCAGCACAAATCCTGACTTTCTGATCTGGGCACCTGGGGTCCTGGGGAAATCTCACCACAGCATGATCAGACTACCATGGTACAGTTTCTTTGAGAAACATCCTTTGTATCTGTGTTTGATTTTTGTTTAAAGAATTTCTTTCTTGAATGGCAAACAAAGAAGCAAATCTGTTTATATTTGTCTGGCAACTAAAAATGCATCAGGCTGAAAGCGAATTTCAAACAATGAAATGAACCTGGTCTACCAATAAAGGCTCTGGAATCTCACAGTTGTTTAGTTTCCTGTACACAATTAGTGATGTACGTTTTGGGAAGATCAGGAGGATGCAAAACTGGTAAAATAGCAGAGCAAAGAGGTTCCACCCAAAATTGCTTCATGGCTTTAGGGTACTTGGGTCCTTTAACTGTGAATGGGAAATCAATGACTATCAGGCAAAGACCAAGCACTGGGGCAGACCACTCACACCCTTCCCTGGGCAACAGCTTTTTTACTCAAAGCAAATGGTCACTGAAAGACCTCCCAAGCTATAATAGCCATCCAGAAAGAATTTCCCCAGAAAGGACAACAGTAACTACACAGGCAGCATTACACTGGAATAATAAGCAGAACAGATTTTCATACACCACAATGTAATGATGGGTGATGTGCCGACATGACCTCCAAAGGATGCGGGGTAGTGTCCAGCTTTGGAATCACTAGGTATTAAGTCAATCAACAAATTTTTATTGAGCACTGACCAGGTGCTTGTCCCATGCTAGGAACTGGGGCTATCATGGTAAAGCTAGAAATAGGATCCCAATCTCCCAGAGCTTCCAAGTGGGAGAAAGTACTTAGAGATTAAACTGTTTAAACAACCGTTTAATTACAACTGAGTTCAGTGTGATAAAAGTAGGTTCAATACACATGGCAGTATACGTGGGGGCAAAGGTATAGAGAAGGCTTCCAGGGAAGAGACACTCAAGGTGGTGTTTGATGAATGAATAGAACTCAACTAGAAAGAGAAGTCTATGAAGGCATGGGTGGTAAGGAGCCAGAACCTTTGAGAGATATGGAGGTGGTGGTGTGGTCAGTGTATCCAAAGAACAGAAGCCAAGGGGCCAAGTGACAGCACAGATCAAGTCACACAGGACTCTGTAGGTAGATTTCCATTTTTACCCTAAGAGAAAGGGAACAGCATTAATATGTTTCAAGTAGGACAGTTAGGCAGCAATTGGGAAAGAGAGCCTGCTCTGGAGAATGGATTGTACAGGGAGAAGCGTGCATGCACAAAGGCCACTGGGGAATCCAGCAAAGCATGGTGGCAGTCTAGCCTTGGAGGACAGCAGTCAGGAAAGCTGGAGTGGCTCATGGATACATTTCATAGGAGTGACCCACTAGACAAGATGGGATCAGGAAAGCTGGTCCAGATAGCATCAGTCCTGGACATCCTTGTACAGGGTCTGGTGCTCTCTGAGCCTGGGACCCTGGAAATGACCGGGACTCTAGATATGGGTGAGTGTACTAGACTGGCTACTCACTAGCTATATGACCTTGGGTGAGTCACACAGTTCTCCATTCAGCCAAGTTTTTCTTTTCTGAATTATGGAAATATTAACAGCTATCTTTTGCTTAAGAATTAGAAAAAAAGAATAGTGTCTAGCACAGTGGCTGGAGTATACAAGACTAATGATGGCAGTTATAATCACCATCACCACCACCACCACCACCACCACTACCATCATATCATAATTTTGCATAATAAATCCTCAGAGTCACACTAAAACTTCTGATTTGAAATTTCTTAGGTGAAACTTTTGGCTTCTAGAATGCCAGTGTACAACGCAGTTAGAAATTTAAGGGGCTTGATATACATGGTAAGTACTTTGGATCTGTATATTTATTATATGCTTTTCTTCCAGAAAACGACACTAAATCCTTATCCTAACATACCAATAAATCACAACAATTTTCAGACAGGTATGAGTAAACCACTTGAAGGAAGGGTGAATTTCTAATATAAAATTTGCTGTAGTCTGTTCAAGTCTGTGCATGGCAAGAGACCATCAGACAGCTAACATATTATGACTAAATACAAGTTGAGTATGTGTAATCTGAAAATATAAAATTTTAAATACTCTGAAAATCTGAAACCTTTTGAGAGCCAACATGACACAAATGGTAAGTTCCACACCAGGCCTCCTGTAAGGGCCACAGTCAAAATACAGGTACACTAAAAATAATGTATAATATCACCTATGGCAAAATTATTTTGCAAATACGGTATATAAGAAGTATAAATGAACTTTGTGTTCAGACTTGGGTCCAAGATATCTCTTAACATGTTATGCAAATGCTCTAATGTCTAAAAAATGCCAAACATTTCTGGTTTCCAACATGTCAGATAAGCAATACTTAATCTGTATCAGGCAAATATGCATCCCTCCTCTCCTAAAAGAATTCTGTAAGTATTTAACTATTAGTGTGGATGGACTGCAACAGTATGGGGAGGTCTCTAACTTCTATAGAGAATGTTTGATTTTTAACACCAGACAAAGGTGTTTGAGAAAAAAAAAGGCATTTAAACAGGAAATAAGTGAGAAGTGATACAAATGATATTTAAAACATTGTGTGGTACTTAGTGACAAGTACATGGCAGAATTATTGTGCAGCTGCTAATGATACTGTGTTCTAGAATAAACCTTGTAACACGGATATTTTAATTCATCGGAACATTTTGAGGGTATCTGCATACGTTGATTTGACTTTTAGCACTCCCTTTTCTGTTTTATCCCTTTGGCTATACAGTAATTATATTAGAAACCAATCTAGCCCAATTTGGAAGATAGAGGCACTTGTTCAAAATGGAAGACATGGAAAACATACCAAGGTACAGCAGGACAATGACTTGGAAAAATGTCATCACCAGTGTGTTACACTCTGCAGGTAACATCAGAATGAGCATAAGGGAGGAAGTGTGCCAGCAACCTGAAACACAGACTCAAGGAGGGCCCATGGGAGACAAAGCAGCAGCAGGGGGACTGCAGGGGCAGCTGGCAGCAAGTTGCAGGTGAGGGCTGTGATGATGGGGGTGAGGGGTTTTCAGGTATTACTGCTGTGCTTTGGGCAAATTTTATCACAGGCTGCTTGT
Organism: Dasyprocta punctata; assembly: GCA_004363535.1. Lineage (NCBI taxonomy): Eukaryota > Metazoa > Chordata > Mammalia > Rodentia > Dasyproctidae > Dasyprocta > Dasyprocta punctata. The sequence goes on from RJWM01018476.1 coordinate 20,086, forward strand.
GTCATTGGGCCCCTTGCTTACAAGATTAAAATAGGTAACAGGAAAGAGAACAAACATGTCCTGGGTTACAAATTCCAGCTAGTCTTCTTGTCTGGTGAGCACACTATGGCCCAGGAATACAGTAAAATGTGTGGATCCTCACCCTTTAGAAATTCAAAAATTTTTGCTAACTCAGAAAGGTTTAAGCTTTTCTAAGTCAATTTTAAGAAGCAAGGCTCAGCTAAACAATTTACTGATGCAAATAAGATAGAGGAAGATTTAAGTTGGTAGGAAAACAGAGCCTGGAAAGTGCATTCAATCACTTAAAGAGCTCTCTTTGTATCAAATTAACTTTAAGAATCTGTTGAATACAGCTTCACTTTCAGATATATATATCACATGTATATCATGCACCATACATATAAACCTAAAATATAATGAAATTGATCTTTCATAAATATTCTAGAATCAAGACCTCTCACAGATGTATGCCATCTACTTTTACACAAGCACTTTGGAATATAACATTTAAGAGCATGTTTTATACTAATAGTATTATTATCCTTGATTTAATCACAGTAGCACCAGCTACCATTAACTGAGCACTTTCCACATGCTTGGCACTGTATTAAAGATATTTCATACATTATTTATATTAATCCTATTATTTCTATCTGTATCTTTTTTTTTTCTAAAATGAGCGAACTCAGATTAGGGGTTAAGTTATAAAGCTGTGGTCACCCAGTAGGAAGTAGCAGGGATGGAATTTTGAATTGCACTGGGCTAAACTGTAGGGCCCAGGCTCTCAGCAGATGGTAAGCCAATGGGGGAGGATAAAATGAAAGATAAATAAAACTGTCAAGCAATAAATGATAAGTGTCAAATGAGAGGTGGGTGATAAATGCTAACAGAGCGTAATAGCCCTTGGTAAGTGCCATTGGCTGGTTTGGTAATAACAGGTTTTCTCTGTTCAAGTCTTCATCTTAAAAAAGTATGATAGCAGCCCAGGGCTTAAGAACAAGATGACTTAAATGATGGACTGTTCCTGGCTGGTGCCTCGATAGGTTTGTCATATTGAATGCCAGATGTCACGAGTCCTTTGTACAGAGTGGTGTTTCCAGAGAAAGTAGGTGATTTCCCACTGCTACAAATCAACAGTTAAGAAGGACCACATCTTTAAATGTATTTCTCACTATTTATATTCAAAAGACATCACAGAGAGCCAAGGAAGGAAAAAGGTGAAAAAAAAATCCAGAATCTCCTAGACACATAAAGTTATATAGCATTTTTATCATCTCTATTAAAAAAAAAAGAAATTGGAAGCATCTAGAGTCTTCAGATTCTTTTATAGCCTGACCTATTTTGCAAACTCCAACCACCACATTAAAGGTATCAACAAGATGAGGGTGATTTAGTCCCAACCTGGAGATGTGAAATAAACTACCGGGCAGGTTGCATTAAATCAATCCTGAAATGAATCTTCCAGATATCAAATCTAGGCTTTTCAGGACAGTTTTATTTGCTAATAAGCCTAATAAATTGAAAGCTGCCAGTGTTGTCATGAGATGTGTACCTTGAGAAGCACAAACGACATGCAAACGCCGATCTGCCCCACGCAGACACAGCTAAGGATGAGGATGTGAGGAGGAGGCTGTGCAGTGTTTAAGTGACGCTGTGGCTGGCTTGCCCTGGTCCCCAGATGGAACCACGCAGGCTCCCTCAGGACTGTTGTCCTTCCTGAGCGAGTTACAGGAGTGAGTGAAACACAAGACTCTCCTGTGAAAGCAAACCAGCCCACAGGGCTTGGACAATTAAAACCCCATCGATTTTAAATGTTTGGAGACCCTTGAAAGGTGATATTCTTGTGTTAGACTATAGATGGCCAGCTTCTATCAAATTATTTTGGTTTCAGGACTTTGGAATTACCAGGAATTTGTGGGAAATCTAATTTTCTTCTGCTTTTTCTGAGTTTCCACCAAGTTCGGGATTGATGCGGTCCTTTTTTGCTTCCCACCTCTCCTCAGTTTGCTAATGAAGTGGAATCAGTCAGTGGCTGATGTACAGCCTGGCCACTGCATGGCAGGAAGAATAGCAGAGTGGCAGTCAGAGCTGGGTTCCAACCCCGGCTCCATGCACTACCTTGCAGAGGTTGTTTCCTCTTTCCCAGACTCCCTTTGCTCAGTTAATTGGGGTGAGAAGTGCTATTTTGTAAGACTGTTCTTAGCAGTGTATGGGACATTCTATGTGAAGTGCTTAGCATAGTCCTTGCCACATTATGCTCAATAAACGGTAGCTGGTATTATTTCTACACTCTACCTAAGTATTGAAGAGCCATAGGGAATATATTCTCAGAAATGTGGAGTTCAAGGCTTGTTTCTGACTGGAGAAATTGAAATTTAGTCTCTGACTTGCCTCTGCCTCATGGAGCAGGGGAACTTACATTTTTTTTTCATGTTAACATTGGCGCCAGTCCTGACAAAAGGCTTATGGGAAAGGAACAGAACTTAGAGTCTGACAAATTGGAGGTCAAGTGCCAGGTCTGTTTCAGGGAGTTAAAGAGCTAAACTGAACAGACTTTTCCTCATCTACATGATGATGAGGATAACAATGGCTACCTCATGGTATTTATCAGGGTCAACCAAGATTACTAACATGGAAAGAGTCTGCAAAACATAAAGCTTTGGGTCTATTTGGAAAGTCTCCTTTCAGCAGCTAGCACTGGGCCTGGTACAGAGCCGTTTATGAGAGGTTGACACCTTTCTCTCCTGTCGCCCACAGCTGCATCATCTGCAGGGTAAGTGGTTTGGAGGTGGAACATGAGGCCAGGCTAGTGTCCAGGTAGACCACAGGATCAAGGCCTGGCCAATCTAAATAGTGCAATCCCCAGCGACCATGACTCGTTCACCAATGGGAAGATGATTAAGCGGGACTCAAGAACATAAATTCCAAAATGCTTACAGGAACTACTAGAAAAAGATATTCACTTTCCTGCCAAACTCTATGATGAAAGATAAGTGTGGAGTTGGGCATGGTGGTGCAACCTGTAATCCCAGCACTCTGGGAGGCTGAGGCAGGAGGCTCGAGTGTGAGCTCAATCTGGGCAAATTAGTGATATGAGGAGCCCCTGTTTCAAAAGAAAAAAAATTAAAGAGGACTGGGGATGTTGCCTTGGGTTCAATCCCCAGTATAAAAGGAAAAAAAAAAAGTAGGTGTGGCAATGCTAGGAACCATTATGTAGAAAAAGTCTCAATTATTTATTGAGCCAGTAAGTCCAGCCCTGCCTGAAACTGGTAAATTTTTTATTTTCTCAGTCCCTTAGTTTTTAAATAAACAATTTTGAATTATCAATGTTATATTATTTGCAAATGAGAATCTAGGGTATGCTTCGACAGTCTGTATTGTCTGCTTTTAAATTTTGTTCATGAGTAGATGTACTTTGGGGAGTAGCAGTTGGCACTAAACTCTTTCTAGGGAAGAGGAGGTAGAATCACTGGCCTTCAGTGATTCTAGATTTCTGCTTTCATATCTCTTTTTTTGTTCTGGTCAACTGCTTTTTGCCCTAATCTTTATTGTGATTGTACTCTGAATATATTCTTTTCCTGAATCTAATACCCATTGTGATCATTTCACTTGCCTCTTAACTTTCCCAGGTGTCCTGAATTGCTGGCCATCAAATGGGGCATCAAGATGGCACTAAATAGAGCAGGGCTGACTAGTTGCTCTGGGGTTGATTTTTAAGGGCTACACAGTTTTGGGGGTTACCAGAATCTATTCTCAGGGATATAGGTAAACAAACTCCATCTTGCTGGCCCCTGCTTGACTTTTTGAGGTCTGTTTTCAGATGGGCCGAAAGTCCAATTCCAGTTTCTATAGAAAGGGGTGTGGTGATCGATTAGTAAAGGCTGCAGTGGGCTTAGGAGGAGAAGGTGGAGGCACTTCTGATCTTAATCAACAGCTAGAGCTCAGATTTATCTGTCTAGAGTCTTAAGTTTTACTTATTCAGCCAGAAGGAGTTGGTGGCCCAGAAAAGCAAGTCAAGTCAAATAAGAGAATGGCTGAATCTTTCCACTGATCCTAACATCCATGCCTCATCTCAAGATACTCAAAAGGAGTATGGACATTTATTCAGAAGGTAAAATGGTGATCCCTTCTCCTAAAGCAAAACAGTGAAGATGCAGAAGAAGCATTCCAGGATGTTTAAGACAAGGGAGAAGAAAGCATTAGCAGCTAAATTAGTTGTTCAAAATTGATAAGTGAAATAATTATCTTAGCAAATTGAGGAAGAAAAGTGATCTCAACTAATCTAACTAATCCAAATATCTACAGCCATGAGTGGAACACATACTGTGTTTAAAACACATATGTAAACTGAGTCAGTGTGTTTGTAGAATGGTAGACTGGGAATAGCAGATCTGAGCAGTAACCTCGGTTCTGGGACTATCTAGTTGGGTGACTATAGATTAAGCTCTCTGAATCCTAACTTCATTACTTGTAAAAGCATTATAATAATGCCGATTCATTCTGAATATTGCTGTGTGGGTCAAGTGAGAAATGTGAAAGTGCTTTGTGACACTAAGAAGAATTATACAGATGCAAGGTATTTTATGAATGCATACTATATGTGTACATATACACAGTTTATGAAAAATGTATGAACTCCGAATGCCTCAGATTCATTTCAATCAATAATCTCACCTCCATGCTCACACAGAATGTTAGGGACAAACATCCTGGATTAACACTTTGACAATAGCTACAATAGCTTTAAAGAACAGTGTTGAAAAAAGGGAAAGCCAACAGCAAACTGCTGACAGTAGCTGTAAGCCACGATCTGAACGAAACTCCTTGGTGAATCCCTTAGCAGTAATTCAATAAACAAAGCCATTCACTTGGTTTCCTCCCAAAGTCCTTGGTGGCCCAGCAGCACACATTCTGAAGGTTCACTTTGTTATGCACAGTCCCCATCCTAGGAATAATCTTTTTATAATGAACTTAATCCAGTTAGGACTCCCTAGAATGGCCACATGTCAAAGTAATTGGATAACGGCCTGAGATTTTGTAATTATTCCTATTCCTCAAGCAGAACTGGTTTGAATCTACCCACCCCTCCCATCACTGACATCCCTTCCCAGTGGTAAAGCTGATGCCAAGGGGGAGAGAGGCAGATGAGCTCTGTCCTGAGGGGCAGGGGTGTTAGCAGGAGAGAACCAAGACGCAGAGAATGGGAAGGGGGCGAGAGTCAGCTGCTCCTGGTAGACAATCTGTCTCTCTTAATAGGCCGCTCCTTGCAATAAAGAACTGCAGACTTCTGAACGCGTAGGTGTCTCCGCACCATGGGGAAGAACAATTAACCCAGTTGAGAAAATGGTTTTGAACAATTTTGCAGCTGCTGGGGCACTGCTTCCTCCTCATTTTCCAATTTACCTTTTCCCCACTACCCGAAGCCTGCCATGCTTGCCTCTGTTCTTCCCATTACCCTGCAGCAGACAAATCACACTCCCCAAACTCACTCTGGAAGAAGAATGGGCAGATGCAATTATTACAGAATTAAGATGCCAAGAGTGTTCCCTGAAAACAGAAAATTCAAATGTGTAATAAATCTGAAATAGTGCCTTCCGCCTTCCAGTTTGTACTTTGCTTGTTGATGGTAAATCTGGGCTTGACAACCAGCAAGCTCTTTTGTAAGGGGACTTAATAGGCCCTTAATATCAAATGGTTCTTTTACTTGTACCCCTATCTTTGAGCTGAGAGGTAACCTCATTTAAGAAACCCATCTCAATATTGAGAAGAGTCTGCATCGTCAATCCTATAGGTCGCTAAGGAAATAGACAAGAGTATCGGAACCCACTTTGAATTGACTTGTGAAACCACAGGAAAGGGAAAGGGGACCAAAGGCTTCTGGACTGGGGTTCACTACTTGGTCCTGGGAGAGACTGACACTTTCTGGCTTGGTCTCAACTCAGAATGTCTGTGTTTTTCACTCATCAATGCCAAGAGACTGCCTGGAGCTCTCTCCACACACTTAACTTTTAATATGTTCTCAATCTGCTTTAAGTTATTCCACATATATCAATACTGAGATGGAAAAAGTATCCCCTAACTGCTTTAGGGCTAAGGTTGGGTGCTTCCTCCCAACACATGGGTCAAAACACATGCATATGTGGCTCTGTGAGGAGGCAGCCAGAGTGTCAGGGAAACCCAAAACCAAGTTAAAAAAGGACATCAGTTCCATTAGGCCTGCACCCAATCTCTCTTGATTTGTTCTAATCTCTGGGCTTGTGCTGATTTTTATGATTGGATTAGAAACAGGATTGTTCTCCCAGGCTATGGATACAGAAGATTCTCTGTTATGAACAGTTTCTAAATACCTTGTTACAATAATAGCTGAGCCCTACAGATTGACATACTAAGCTCTGCATGCTGTACTCATTTAGTTTTTAGAACAATGCTAACAAAGAGTCACATTTAATGCAAATGGTGAAACTGAGGATCTGAGATGGGAACCAACTTCCCTGCATTCACCTGTTTGGGATTTGGATTTGATAACTGCTACACATGCTGGTCTTTTAACTTTCATTGCTGTCAATTTGGGAACCTCTGCCCAAGGGCTGGACAGCCATGAAAGAGTGGACCCCAGTTCTCTCACTCACCCCAGTTTCTTCGTACTAGAGAACCAGTCCTACCCCAGGACCAGCAGGGACAGAGGACTTGAAGTCATCCACAAACACAGATACCTGCAAATACAATCACCAGTCCACACTGTTGGGCTGGGACACTGAGCCTTAACTCTGACATACCTGCAAATAGGTCTGGCCCTGCCTTGTCCTACGGTGCCTCCTGCAGCTTCAAGGGGCGGCCACTTCCAGGGAGGGTTTTCCATGGTCCCAGGGGTGCTCCCCAATGCTGTTCACATAGCACAACAGTGACATCCAGGGGAGAGGCTGGGTGATGGCAGGGACCGCTTGGCTCCAGCATCAGGTTTCAGGGCTGATTTACAAGCACACAGACCCTAAATCACCCAGAGACAAGCTTCTGGGGGCTTACTGGTTAACAGCCCTCCTTGAGCTTGCCTGGGTTCTTTCTATGTGGATCACATGCCTGCCTCAAAGTCCTGCCCTCACCTCTATCGTTTGGCTCAGTAACTCCAGGACCCAAGGCAGGTGTCTGCAGCTGGACCTCACTGAGTACACGGCTGCTGCCCTCCCCACACCTCCACTCAAGAAACCTTTCATCAGCACCACCTGATGATACAGACCAAGTTTCTAGGACTACAAATTAACCCAGCCCTTTTCTCAAAGAGAAAAGGTTTCACAAGCAAATGGCAAATGTTGAGAGGTGTGAGTTTGCCCTTATCACTGTAATGTGTGTCCCCAGCATCGTATAACTTGTATGCATTGTGCTGTTCTGTTCATTTTGATCAGCACTGTCAAGAGTGAGGGTTGCCTATGAAATTAAAGAATATACACTTCACACATAATTAGACTCCAAGCACACACACACTGAAATGTGCATGTATTTAAACATCTAAACAGAAACCAGGGGCAATACAAACTGAAAGGCTGAAAAAGAAATGCAGTAAGAGAAAACAGATCTGTGACTCTGCCAGTGCCATTTTCTGGGGGAACATTCGATCAGAGGCTGCTCACCTGGTTCCTGACCATGACCTGTGGTTCTCCTCTGCAGATTGGGTTTGGGGATGCTCCTTGGGCCCCTCAGAAGCTGTGGGCAGAGTGGCTGCCAGCAGCCTGGGTGTCTGGACCTCGCTCCCATAGGTCCTGCTCCCTGCTCGGTCTGGCCAGGAGGTGGCAGCGCAGAGATGCAGCAGTCTTGAAGATTGGCCCACGGAGACGCCAAAAAAGGAAAACCTGTGGTGCTGGGCAAGGATGATTTCTGTCCCATAGCTGGCCCAGGGCAAGAGCAGGGCCACCTGTCTCCTGACTGAGAGAAACCCTGGAGCTTCCAGCATTACCACTGAGGGCCCCGTTCCCCTGCATATTTGAGTGGTTTGGTGGAATCCTTCTCAACCAATGCCCAAGGCTGTGGGAGTCCTAGAGGGCTGAGCAGTGAGTGGAGAGGGAACCGCAAAAGTCTTTCCTATCTTCCTGGGACAGAGGTAGGTGGGAAAACACACTGGAAACTGTTTCCCTAGAAAGGGTGGTGAGCGATCACATGTCTCCCTTTCTCTTCCAGACTGGATGTGCCACCTGGGCACCACACCTACCTTGTCCAGGGCTTGATACAGTGAATGGCACACTGTGGGTACCAACCACTCTGATTTGTAGCCATGACAACAGAAGCGAATAAGGGCAGCTGAGGTGAGCCGTGGGCTGGGTTTGGAGCAGGCAAGATTTAGGTGGGATATAATTTAGCTACAAACAGCACAGTGCTGGAGGCTGTGGGAGCCATGGCTGCCTGCAGGTAATAAACTCCTCTGAGCACCTGAGATAAATGACCTCGGGTCCAGATGGCATAGATTTAAAAGATGGAGCATCACTCTCTGGAGATCTTTAAGCAAAACGGATCTTACGGAAATGTTCGGTGGATTGTTTTGCTGTAAGGTATAGCAGGACTCAGAATTTCAATCTTTCTTCCCTTTTATCAGATTTTTCTGTCTGTCCAGTTCTTGCTCTAGAAAACAACCTAACATGGGCTTGATACATGAAATGTACAAATGGAGGAACTCTGGGCAGACACGGAGAAAGCTAGGGCTCTGTTAGTTGGGTCTCCTTTGGGTAGTCATTGTCCCCCTCAGGGTCATTCCAAGGCACCTGTGAATACTCCAGGGCTCTGCCCAAGTGGGTTTGGAAACCACAGATGGGGACTGGCTATGAAGGCCCAGGCCAAGGTTCTGGACTGGCAAAGGCTAAGAGAGGTGAGCAAAGGGGAGGTTTAGGAATTGACAAAGATGTGGACTCAGATTGGGAAATGAGCTGTGGGGAGGGGTGGGGCAGGGAAGACAGCCAGGTAGCAGACAGAGAGTGCTGGTCCTGGCTGTCCACCTTGTGGGACAGTCTTGGATGTACCTTCCTAGGCTGTCAAGAGAAGAATGTGGACTAGACCAGTGGGTGCTGCAGGTGGCTGTCCTTTACATTTCTCTACAGAACTTCTCAAAAATGCAGATGCCCAGGCTCTACTCTATCTCCATGGTCAGAGTCACCCTGAGGTGAGGCCAGAACAGCTGCATTTTTTTTTAAACAAACATTTTCAAGAACTCTGATGATCAGGAGGACTGCGAGCCCCTGCACAAGCTGATCTGTGAGATTCCTTTCACCTGTTTAATGAGCCAAGGTTCTGTGATCCCGAGTTGAACTCTAGTCAAATCTGACTGCATTAGGTTAAGGTTCTTTCCCAAGAATGTGTTCCTGGGATATAAGCCACAGCAGAGTCACAGGGACCACTAGGTAGCTCCATGAATTTGCCAAGATGAAAGGTGCCATGAGAAACTCAAAGAAATGAGGGTTCCAATGAAGTTCCATATCTGTGCCATATCACATATACGTAGCTCCTTCAACCCCAGCACCTGGGACACATTGCTCTTATTACAGCTAGCCTATCATCCAGAGAAAGATTGCTTTCTGATTCTTTGAAAAACATGTGTCAGGTTTACATACACTAGTCTAAAAATAGCTGAGCAGATTAAGTAAAAGCCAAACCAAACCAAAACACAAGACAAATATGCTACAGTGGAGGTGAATCTTTGTTAGATTTAAGTTCAGAAGCCAATGCATAGAGCAAAGTGATGGACAGTGAAAACTATTCTTGAAAATCCCACCTGCAAAACGCAGCACTAGACTGTTTTGAGTATCCAGTTCTGTGTGGCCTGGAGTTTTGGTTTCCTTAAAATTTGTATATAGAAACATAATCATGACTGTAATGACATTTGGAGGTGGGGGCTCTGGAGGGTGGTTAAAGTTTGCGTGCAGCAGCATGCATGGGATTTGTACCCTTATAAAAGGGACCTCAGAGAACTCTCTTTTCCACCTTGTGAGGATACATCTACAAGGCAGCATCTATGAACAAAAAATCAGGTTCTCACCAGACACCAAATCTGCCAGAGCCTTGATCTTGGACTTTCCAATATCCAGAGCTGTGAGAAATATAGTCCTGTTGTTTTAAGTCTCTCAGTCTGTGATATTTTATTAAGGCAGCCTCGTTTCCCAAAGACAAGCTCTATATAGTAATGTGTGCACGTTCAGATATAAAGCAGAGGTTGCCGAAAACTTTTGCTTAAAGGATCAAATGTCAGTATTTTAGTTTATGGTACACAGTCATTCACTGTTGCCATTTTTTAATTCTGCCATTACAGCATGCTGATGAATAAGCATAACTGTATTCCAGCAAAACTATTAAAAAGAAAAAAAGGCTCTGAACCAGATTTGGTTCAGGGGCTAGTCTCCCAGGCTATAGTTTGTTGATCTCATTATAAAACATACAAGAGGAAACACAACATATCGGTCCAGAATACTACCAAGCAAGGATAGGGTACAAGAGTGAGGAGTAGATTCATGTTTTCCACCTCAGGCTTAGCTAGGTATACACTGGACAGGTGAAATCACCCAGTATATAAATCAGTGATGGCAAACCATTTAGAGACGAGTGCCCAAACTGCAATAGAAAATCCACTTATTTATTGTAAAGTGTCAACACTGCAATTAAAACTGAACACTGAGGTTTTAGTTTAGAAAAAACCAACTCATACATTGACATCTTTTGTCTTAAAAGAAATACAAATAACATGCATGGCCATAGGTTTGCCACCACTGATAAATGATTTATCTGCTTCATGCTGTCAGCACACAGAATTGAATTTCGTAAGTTGAGTATTTTCACAATCTGATATATAATTATTGCAAGCACACCCCAAGTCTGGTTGCATATTTCTAATTTCAGTGAGTTACAATGCATCACACTGATGGAGAATATAATACCTCTAAAGCTTGGGTGGCAAGGGGGGAAATATTATAATAGTCAGATTCTGTCCCTTTGTCTCAGCAGATAACAGTAACAAAAACGATTGACCTCAGGGTAGAGGGTTAGGTAAGGAGAGCCAGTGATGTGGGAAATGACAGTACAAGATATTTTTGTCATCTGCATTTCTGCACGAGAATAGCATCACTGATTTTTTGTTTGTTTGTTTGTTTTTTTATCATGGTCCTAGCACAAGAGTTCTTGTGCGGATGTTACAGATTCTTGGCCTTGTATTTAACACTGGGATTTATGTCAGTTCTGGTCAAAGAAGCAAGGGACTTCCAGTCGTTAACAATACTTGTTGGTAAGAAAAGTATTACTTTAGGCCACAGGAAGGAGCTGTACCATCTGATGGGAAAGCTGAGAAATGGGCTCCCAGACTGCACTTGACAGGAGCAAGCCTCTTCCTAAGATTCCTGATGACTCGCAGGCTGACACAGGCCCAGCCTGACCTGTGGCTCCTTCCCTTTCCTCCCATAAAACTGTCTCATGAAGTGAGGCCCCTGCCAAAGAAGGGTGCAGAGGAAAAGGCACTCACAGTGAGGTCTTTGCAGCACAGGGTTGCTATGCAGTGGAAAATATACCATGCAGCCCTAGACAGATGTGTGGGGAAGACCATGGAGACCCTTCATGTCCAGCGCCCAGGATCGGCACCTAGGAAACCCACCTTGCCCCGCTGCTCAAACCTGTCTTGAGTCTTCTGGCATTTCTTGGGGAAGCAGGAGGCAGCTCCAGAGTTGGGAAATAGATTTAATGAGAACTGTTCCCCAAAAGTTCCCAAGTGCTGTGGGTTATAAATGAAGTCATGAATCATGAGGCTGCCTGTAATATTTTATAAGTGGTGTTGGAAAACCGCCTCTAATAAACTTAGGGGAAGATGGATCACCTTTCCAAAAAAGCAGAAAAGGATGTTGGAGGCATAAATATACCCGAAGACCAGATTTTGATCCATCTCTAGTGAAGAAGGCTGGACCCCTTCCCCCACCTCTGACATTCCCAGGGCTCCAGCTGTAAGTGCTTTATTATGGGGGCTCGGCGCACGTTTACATTTCAGGCGGATTGTTGGCACCAACGTCACATCTGGTATTACTTCCCCCAAGGTGCTGTATTCTGTGTCCCGCTGCACCAACCCCAGAAGTTCCTGCTAACATTTCCCCTGCAATCTCTGAGACCTGAGGTCTATCTTTTTGGAGAGGAGGATGAGGAAGGGAAAGAAGGAATGCTAAAAAGACAGAAGAGACCAGAAAGGCACAAAAATACAAGAGAAAAGGGTGAAGGAAGAAAAGACAAAGTCAAGAGTAGTAAGAAAAGGAATACTGAATGGCAGAAAAGAAAACAGGAGACAAACCCATGGCAGGTTGTTTCATTAGAGAATTTATTTACTTTTTATCTTCCCTGGAGATTTAAGTATTGCTAACATACAAATTATCCATGATCTCATTATGCTATGGTAGGGAAGGTAAAATTCAGGACCACTATGATAGGTGTATGGACCACAGCAATGGGGTTTTGTAGTAGGCAAGAGATAATGAGTTCAACATGGAATACGAGGAAGCATGGCTTTAACCTTATAGGTAAGGAGCAGAGGGTGAGGTGGGAGAATTCGTGGACAGAACATTACTAAGTTGAAACATCAGGGGGAAGGTGATTCTGGCTCAGTTGAAATGATGAGACTCTTGCTGAAGACAGACCAGCATGATCAATATCATCTGGGGAGACGGTGCAAGTTAAAAAATATCAATGTGGCCAGATATTGAGAGTGGGGGATTTTGGTCAAAGCACCTTAGCAGGATTCTTGTTAAAACTGGGCAATGCAGAGATGAACATGGAAGTTCAAAAGTCAAGGCCTGGTTGGAGGATTTGGAGGAGTCTGAGCAAAGTTAGTGCAAAGAGAGAGACTCCTGACCAGTATCACCCAAATCATCGTTCCTCCTCCCATGGCTATGGCTGTGAGTAGACTGCGGCAGCTTTCTTTCCTTCACCTAGAAGGCGTTTCCAAGGAACACACGCTTGGGTCAAGGAGGGCATTGTAAAGATTCAAAGAAATAGTAAGTTAGCAAGGTGTCTGCCCCTCATTACTTGACAGCATTGTAGTAATTATAATCCCCCAGTGACTCCTCCATGAGCCTACAATTTAGGGAGGAAAATCAACATTTTAGTAAATGTGAGACTATTTTCTTTCTTGGCCCCTGTCTACACAGAGCAGGGCAGGCAGAAACAGCAATGCAGCTGGTTCTCATCTGCAAAATGAAGCTAAGAAGCATTTCATAAGGTTGTGGCAATTAGGTGAGATAATTAGTGCAGAGCACTGTGCAGGTCTCCAGGTACATGGAGGCGTCTCCTAACCTCCTAGCCCAAGGCCCAGCCCGGTGTTTAGCTCTTACACAGGAGATGCTCCACACAGCCTTGCTGCCTGAATATAGGTGCTGAATGCATATTCACGCCCACACTCCCTTTGAGGATCCATAATTTACTTTCAGCCCAGGGAATTGGGGCAACAGAATCAAACATTTACTGTGCACAAAGAGCCCTCATACATAAATATTTATTTGCCCTTCAAAATGTTTTCCCTGTTGCCGGCAGCTGAGAACCGAAGACATGCTATATTTAAGCATCTGAGTTGATGGCTTCTAGAATACAGCCACAATGGGTCCCCAAATAGGTTTTGCCTGTGGAACTGGGAGCTGAGAAAATTTCACTTCAAAGGTGTCATTTCAGCTCTGGGGAAACACGTGTCAGTCCAGAGCCCGACAATTCACTGAAAATTGTCTTATTCTCCATGATCAAGCGCAGGAAGGCAGGAGGCAGCTGAAGGTGGAAGAATGTTCTGCTCTTAGCTTCTCTAAAGAAGTAAACCTCATGCAGGTTATTTAACTTCCTGAGCCCAACTGATCATCAATGCATGAGGTCTAGTGACCCCAACTTTTTCAGACTTTGAGAGGACACAGAGGATGATAAAAGTGAGGCAAATGTGGCTGGCATACACAAAGTCCTTCAAAATGTTAGTTATTATCACTAATCATTTATTTAAAATACTAATTTAGTTATGCAGGGACTAGCTTTGCAAAAACACTAAGAACCTGTGTGAGTCAAACAAAGAGAATTCACTTCTAGCACCTGTAGGAGTCCTGGTTCACAACTGTACGGTACTCAGCTTTCTGGAAAGTACTATAGGTGCCTGGAGAGAATGACTCTTGCCAGGTAATCGACAGAATACTTCAAGGTGGGTTAGCTCTGTTTTGCAGACAAGAAACTAGGGCTTGAAGGTATAAGACCTGCCCAAGGTCATTTGAAGCCAAGATTCTCTGTCTCCAAAGCCTAAGAGCTTAGCCCTCACTGGAATTCAAGCTCACCAGCATGGAAGGCAGGTCACACAAAGGAGGGAAGTGTCTGGGAGTAAAGATAATTTGTAAACTGGAGAATAAAGGACTTGTTTAAAGTAGTTGCAACCAATTGTTGCTATGAAAGAACACAGGGCAAGGTGGCCAGAGCTTCTCTTTTCAGAAGCAAAACAAAAGTTCTGGATTTTTCATGGTGACTTTTTTTTTCCCCAGTGGTAAAAAGTGCCTATGTGTCAGATCTGAGCTAAGGTCCGAAGCTCTCCAGGTTTCCATCTCATCCCCTGACCCTTTCTTCCAAAGACTTCAGAAAGTTTTGGGGAGATTTAGAGGGAGGCCTATTCCCTGCTTATCTTTCTTTGGCCACGTAGTGGCGCTCCTGGAGGCCCTCCACAAGGTGGGGGCCAGCTCCTCAGGTATTTTCTATTTAATTTCGATGTGCAGATTTTAACAAGAGCAATTTATAAGTTTGACATTGTCAATGGTGGTCTGAATGGCTTCTTACACTAATACAAAGGCTGCCAGAACCCATTAGCAAATCAATTGGGTAGTGCAGTGTTTTTGAAAAGAAAATTATTTTTCTATTTTTGCAGGTTAGACAGCAATGCTCCCCGGAGGCTCCCCCATGGGGGAGCTCTGTGTGGCTGCTTTCTCTAAGTGGTGAATACTAATAGATAGGACTAAACTGCTTCCTACACTCCCTCCTCACACCTCCCCTTCCTTCCTCCTTTCCAAGTTGGGCTCATGCATGGTTGCTAGTACAAGTTGTAGGTGTATACTGAGCCTTTTCTATGGGTCAGGTTATGACAAGCCTTGGAGACTAAGCTACAGGGAAGGTAAGAACCCCAATTGAATCCCCTGACTATACTCCAGTAGATCCACAACAGGATTAGCTATGAGGTCAGGTGAACAGGTACCTGTAAGGGGCAGGCTTTGGAAATGTGCCATCATCAGACCAGTTTTGAAACCTCTGTTAGTGACAATGGGCTTTAGGCCACTGCCATTAGGTTCAAGGTAAAAGCAGGAATTGGCACAATGGTGTTGTAGTGCAGGGGTGCGTGTATGTGTGGGTGGGAGGAATGAGACCCAGCACCCATAGAGAAGAAGTCTCCAATAGTGAGTCTGTTTAAATTTTGCTTTGTGGCATCAGATAAGAGTCTCCCTTCCTCTCCTCTCCATTCCTCCCCAAATCTCACTGAAACATGTCTGTTAGGAGCTATGATCTCAGCTTTGGGGTTGCCACATCTGCTGAATCTGGTCTCATGGTGCTCCAGGATTGACAGGAGAGACCCGCCAACTTAACAGGTTGATTACACCCACGCTAGCAAAACAGAAGGGAAGTGATCTGCTGCGTGGCACTATACAAACTCTGGATGCAGTTGCACTAGGAACAAAGGAAACTCATTTTGAGTTTTAAAGGGGAACAAAGATAAACAAATGACACCTGTGGAACTAGAAAACAAACTTTTGTAGAAAGAAATCAAATTCCTTCACAGTTCATTTCCAATGTAAATTTATCATCCACTTCATACGTACCAGCTATTAGCTGTAACATTGGAGCAAAACGTCTTCAAAAACAACCCATTATTCTGAAGGCTATTAAAAGCTACTAGGTTGTCTGCTAAGACCCTAGTGTACAAAAAAAGAGTACAAGAAAGTCAAGGTAAAGATGGTCTGTGTGTGAGACAAGGTTGACTTGGCAGGCAATGGTAAGATGAATGTGAAGTACACGTGAAGAAAGTATATTTGAAGGTTCATTTAAAAAATAAAATTACCTTTGCTTTGAAATGACAAGGCTCAATCAGCTGATCCATGAACCATCATAGAAGAGATCTGTCTTTGGGTAGCGAGATTTTTAAAGTATTGCTGACATACATACCCTCAAGGTCAAAGACCTAATTTTACTTCTCCTGGGTCTATACATTCTTCAACTCAAGGCAGGTATTTTTGTTCATCTTGGTCCTTTGTAAAGTGTATTGATGTTGGAGCTGGCGGTGAAGGACTTGTAAAATCTGAGTATCTCAGATATTAATTGGCACACACGCCACCTAGGGGATGCTGTGAACACACCGTTTCTGTTCAGGTGGGGCCCAGCATCCTGCATTTCTAGCAAGATATTAGGTGATGCCAATACTGTTCATTCCTAAACCCCTTTAAAAAACATAAAAACAGAAAAACAAAACAAGACCTAGCAATAGTTGTCAAGCTTATCTGTGCATCAGAACTGCTTGGGAAGCTGGTTATAGCATACCTGTGCCCAAGCTCCAGAGGTTTTGACTCCAAGTTGCTCAGGTGTGCAGTCTCAACAAACTCCTCTGGTGATTAAGTTGCACTCTCTACTGTGTATAAGTGGGGTTAGGGAGGAGCAAGGGGGACAGGGTTTCTTGTCCCCATTCTGCTGTTTGGTCACAAGTTGCTTAACCACTCTGCGTTTCACGTGGTCCACTTCATGCACAAAGGCTTCCACGTCAGTAGTCCAGTTTGATAAACTGAACACTGTCGATTCCTTCAGGTTTTAGGAAACATCTGAAACAGGAATTCTCACCAATTTTCACATTTTTGACTCTTTTGTCTCATTTTTTGTCTCTTCCCTCTGTGCCCAACTGCTTTTCTCAAACTTTTTTGAGGGGTGGTTGAAAATGTCCTCAGGCCTGTCACTTAGACAACACTGGTGCAAAGCATTCTGATTCACCACATACAACTGGCCTACAAGCTACTTACTCATTGTTATCTTTCAAGAAATTAAGATAAATCAGGATAAAATTAGTATACAATTCACTTGGCATGAAAAGCTTTTCTAAATTTTTAAATTAAAAAAAAAGTATATATATTGCTGATCAGAAATCTTCCAGGGTCTCATTATGTATGAACATTAGTTATCTACCCAAAAGGATGAAGGATTAATAGTTCACAGCCTGAGGGAACTCCACATGGTATTTGTGTCCTGTCCATCTGCCCATTTTTTGGAAGACTTTATTATAAGTCAGGCACTGTCCTTGGGGCTTTTTGAATGTCTACAAAACTCCTGTGAGACAGGTATTCACATCCCTACTTTACAGATGAAGTAACTTAGGCCCCAAGAAAAATAATTTGTTCAGTGTAAGCCAACTATCAAGCAGAAACCTGGGATTCAAATGCAGAACTATCTACATCAACTGCTCTGCTACAGTACCACCTTTCTCACCTATAAGCCACAGCAACTCTTTGACAAAGACTGGGGAGAAATTGTTCCTTGGAGGGGCAGAGATGGTGGGCAGGAGGGAAGCTGGGAGACTGCCTGCCAGGGGCAATCTGGTAATGTGTGTGTTGGGGGCAGAAGGTGCAGTATGGTATTTACTTCTCCTCACTAAACACGTACATCCTCCCAGATAATATAACACCTTAATTTCCTCCACATCCAACACTTAAGAATGGTATCTCTTTGCAATAATATGTATAATATGTGGCCCCACTCTGAGACAGGGCAAACACTGCCAATCAACCACAGCTCTTTTCTTAATGAAGCTGAAAGTGGTCTCACCATTCTGCCTGGCAGAAAACTCCAGGCAGGCAGAGCCAATTGATTTGAGTTGAGATTTGAAAAGAAAGTGGTTGCTTTTTGGCATTCATCCTTAGGGGCTTGTGGCAAAGGAGACATATAGAATATATCTGGGAATCAAAATACAGGTTTTAACTCTGGATCATTAATTTTTTTGTGTGACCATGTGCAAGTCATCCCATGCTAAGCCTTAGTTTACCCATCTGTAAATGAGAGGGGAACTTAGTGTTTCTCCCAAGAAGAACATCCTAGGTTCTGACAGGTGTTCAAAGTCAGGTGGAGTTACAAGGGGACAGAAAGCCCTGTTAATATGACTCTGTAGCCAACATCATATAAGAAAATACCCCCACACATATCAAAGCACCCTCTCCAAGACATTTATCTGCAACTTTGCAGGATATAGCTATATGTGGAAGCAAAAGCAAACAGTATTTATCCACTTAAATTAAGAAAGACAACCTGTTCAAGGTCCACTTCCTGGCTTTCTGTAATGGTCGGCCTCTCCGGACCAGAACCTCAAGTGTGGGGCCAAGAATCTGTTCTCAGTAACATGGGAAGTGGGACTGGGGGTCTTGAGAATATGGCTCCTGGGTCTTCTGTGGCCTTGGTCTTCTCTGAGCTTGGAAATTCACTGAGAGTGGACAATAAGCTCAGGTAGGCGGGGCTGTGGGCTCTCATGACAGCCAGATAGCAATAGCTCATGTTGTTCAGCTGCACTCTCTGGGCATGTGCCCTCCCAGCAATCCTATGAGGTAGAAACGATTATCCTTTCTTTTTTTTTTTTTTTTTTTTTATTTTTATTTATTTTTTTTTTTTTGCGGCACCGGGTATTGAACTCACAGCCTTGCGCCTACCAGGGCAGGTGCTTAAGCCACTGAGCCAAACTCCCGGTCGATTATCCTTTCTTTAAAGCAAAGGGAAGGAAGGTGCAGGGAGGTTGAGTGACATGCCCGTGGTGACACACTAACAAGAGACAAAGTTAGGTTTCAATCGCAGACTGTCAGACTGCAGGGCCCTTAATTTTAGCCACATATTACATACTTTCCCTAACATGGTTCTTGGAAATCCACCCCCCTCCCAGGATTCTTTAAATCACTGTCTTCTCTACTGGATTATAAGCTCTAGGACGGTAAGTCTCACTTATTTGTCACTGTACCTTTGGTGCCTGACAAACTACATAGCATGTAGTAGTAGGCCTCAGTGAGTCAGTCACTGATAAATGTATGCACGATTGGTATGTACACTGATGAACACATAGAATCTGGTGGGTAAGAATTTAGGAGCAATGCTTCTTCCCTAAAATTACAAACTTCCTTAAAAGAAATAGGTTAAACATATAGTCTTGCACCCCATCATGATAATGTTTAAGTCAACACTGGAGCACACACACAGTAGCTATACAACAGTATTATATCGCCTAGTGACACTGTAGCTGTCTTGTTTGTATATGCACACTCTGTGATGTTCACACAATGACAAACTTTGCTAACAACACATCTATCAGACAGTGACCTTGTATTAAGTGGTGTGTGACTGTATTTGTTAAATGGCCACTATAAGGTATTGTGCTGAGTGTTTTATATGATTGGTTTCTTTCGTTGTCATAACAACCAAATGAAGTACAATTTCATACCTCCTTTATATATGGAGGAAATTGAGACTTTGGGAATACAAGTAAATTGCTCAAAATCACATAGGTTTAAATGACAGAGTTAAAATTCAAACTCAGACCAGTATCACTTCAAAGGGCCATGATCATTCTATGACAGGAGGTGTGTTCTTAACTAATGTGAGTCCATTATGAAACCAGTCCTGGCCAAGGATACCTTCCTGGGAGAAAATGAAGAGGTACAATATAAAAAAATGGAAATAATATAAGATGGAGTATGTTGCAGAAATTGTGGATTTAAAGTTTGATGCCTCCTAAATGAGGGGATAAAGTCATAGGCAAGTTTGGCCCTGTCTCGGACCTCTTTCCACAATCTTCCCAGTGAAGAGGCCCAAGCAAATGATCGCTAAATCCCATTAACTTGAATGTTCTGTGTCACTCAATGGAAGAAACAGAGCCCAGAAGAGGACTGAGAGAGGTAACGGAGTCTTGCTTGAGTGTGAAGAAGGTACTTTCTCTCTGGTCAGATGCAGATGAAGAAACAATGGAAAAGCAGATACACAACCCACAGGGCTTTTCCCCCTAATTTACCATTTGGTGCCAGAATCTTGTGAACTTTCAATGCCCTTAAGTTATTGAGGGGTTCATTAGCTCAAAGACAGATACTGGTGACTGGTTCCTCAGTGTGCGACAAATTATGTAAGACAGAGCCAACAACATACAGCCACATTAGGCCTGGGTGGAAACTATCTGGGAGTCCGGAAGGAGTTGTTGTCACAGAATTAGAGAATATTAAATTCAGGCCCCAGAGCATTGAAAGGTACAAACTAGGAGCTCTAAGAATTTTTTTCCTCACTAACACAGTACTTCAATATTGCAATTGAAGCTAAAACAAAACAAAACAAAGCAAAGCAAAACAAAACATTCAAATTTCCAGTTGCTACTGGGGGGAAAATATCTGAAAGTAATGGACTTGCACTTCTATAATAAACATTGGATGCAGCTGCATTGGTGGAGAATGCTGGTTCATTAAAGGAAAACTCAAGCCAAAAACCTGAAAAGTCCAGAAGTAGATTAGAAAGCAAGTTTGCTTAGATTTGGGGTTTGATAAAGCCAGTAAGTGTCTGATTTCCTTTAGCTCTCCACTCTTCCTCATAAGATATTGGCTTCACCACAAAGGCTAGCTCCCCTGGTGGGAGAAAAGTGGCAATTACAGTTCTAGAATTGACAACTGCATTTGATACTATTGAGAGGGACCTCAGCTTTATGTGTATCAGAATTTCTAGCTGATTGGGTCACTTTGAACTAATGGCTTTGGGAGGCCCATGTTGTATGTTGAGTTAAATCTTGAATATCTGAAATAATTGTGTTAGTAAG